>CAUYQU010048558.1:0-18263 GCA_963574635.1 Cheracebus regulus
TTGGTTGGAATTACTTGCCTGCTATTGGTTGTTAAGACTCGACTGCTATTGGTTGTTAAAACTCGGCTGCTATTGATTGTTAAGGCTTAGCTGCTATTGGTTGTTAGGGCTTAGCTGCTATTGGTTATTAAGAAGCTATGGTTGCAGCACCTTGTTTGCATACTGGGCTCTTTAAGAGAAGACCAGACCGTGCGAGCAAGGGAGAAGGGAACATGCCTGAGCATGTCTAAGCTTGTTCGGGGCATGTCCGAGCTTGCTCGGGGCTTGTAAAAGGGAAAAAGGAGTGGGGAGCGGGGAGCGGGGGCGGGAGGGTGCGTCTGGGTGCGTCCGAGCTCCCAGCAAGGCAACTGGCCTTACAGCCTCCACAACTGTGGGCTCACCTCATTTGTTCCCTTCCCTGAGTGGCCACAGTCCTGTACTGCCTTTTGTCCATGTCTGGAAATAGCTGTTTTGTGTATTTGATCCAGTTTCTCAGTTGTTTAGCAGGAGAAAGTACTCCTGTTTCAGTTATTCCTCCATGGGTGGAAGCAGAGTCTGAATATATTGTGAAAATAAAGCCAGTAGGGCCGGGAGTGGTGGCTCATGCCTGTAATCTTAACACTTTGGGAAGACAAGGAGTGTGGATCACATGGGGTCAGGAGTTTGAGACCAGCCTGGACAACATGGTGAAACCTCGTCTCTACAAAAAAACCAAAAATTAGTCAGGCGTGGTGGTGCACACCTGTAGTCCCAGTAATTTGGGAGGCTGAGGTGGGAGAACTGCTTGAACCTGGGAGGTGGAGGTTGCAGTGAGCCAGGATGGCATCACTACACTCCAGCCTGGGTGACAGAGCAAGACTCTGTCTCAATAAATAAATAAAAATAAAGCCAATAGGATTTGATTATGAGTTGGATATAGGTTGTGAGAAAAAGAAACATAGTAAGGATGACTTCAAGCTTTTGGCCTGAAACTGGGAGAGAGGCATTGCCATTACCTGAGGTTAGATCAGATTTGGAATTGTAAGGGTGGGTAAAATTAGGAACTCAGTTTTAAACATGTTAAATTTGAGATGCCTGTTAAACATCCCAGTGGGAATGTCTGCTTTGTAGTTGGATATATAGGCCAGGCATTCAGGCTAGAGGCCAGGCTAGAAACATAAAATCGGGAATTGTCTGTGTACAGCTGGTATTTAAGGTTGAGTCTGGATGAGATCAGTAAGGAAGTGAGTGTAGAGGAAAAAAATAGAAAAGATAAAGCTAGTTAGCCTGGTGGCTCACGCCTGTAATCTCAGCACTTTGGTAGGCCAAGGTAGGCAGATCATGAGGTCAGAAGTTCGAGACCAGCTTGGCCAATATGGAGAAACCCTGTCTCTAGTAAAAATACAAAAATTAGCCAGGCGTAGTGGTGTGCGCCTATAGTCCCAGCTACTGGGAGGCTGAGGCAGAAGAATCACTTGAACCCAGAGACGGAGGTTGCAGTGAGCCAGGATTGTGCCACTGCACTCCAGCCTGGGTGACACAGCTAGACTCTGCCTCAAAAAAATAAAGAAAAGATAAAGCCAAGCACTGAGCCCTGGGCACTCGAATATGAAATTATTTGGAGAGATGAAGAACTCTTGAGCTGTCTGTGCCAACTCTCCCCACCCATTGTCTCTTACACCCATGGCTCTACCCATCCTGTTGGCTCGGTCAGCCTTCTCTTGCCACCTTTCTCGCACTGACTTCTGCGGACCTGCTTTGTTCTGTGGCCATTCAGCTCCAGGCCTGATGGATCAGTTCCAAGGCTAGTTCTGGGACTTGGAAATGGACTCCATCAAGACTGGTTTTCTGCCAGTTATAGGCTGGAAATAAGGCAAATGGCCTGTGACTTCCAGAGTGAGCAGTGCCTTGGCCGGAAGCCCTTGCCAGTCCATGGTGATGCCTCTCATGTTGAGCGCTCCAAAGATCAGGAAAAGGCAAATATACCACCCTAGACAGAGCAAGCAGTTTTTTTCTGCCTCAGCTTCTGTCCTGGACAATGTTGTGCTGTGGTTGCTTAGTAGTTGCACTCTATGTTATTGACCTCAAAAGATTAAGTGTACATTCAAACATCCCCAGTTTCCTCATAGTAATTCATTACTGACTGGATAGTAGTATTATTAGCATCATTCATCCTGTCACATCACATGTAAAAAGAGCCAAATGAGGACGTCTGTTGCAGTGCTATTTATAAAGCTAAAAATATTAGAAACTACCTAAATAACCAACAATGGGGACTAAGTAAATAAGTTATGATAAATCTATTGTATACACTTAGGAAAATAATTTTGCAGATATGGGAGATGTTTGTAATATGTTGCAGATTTAAACTTTTATTTTTTAAAAGAGATGGGGTCTTATTCTGCCACTCAGGCTGGAGTACAGTGGCACAATCATAGCTCACTGCAGCCTCAAACTGGGCTCAAGTGATCCTACCACCTCAGCCTTCTGAGTAGCTGGGACTATAGGTGTGTGCCACCATGCCTGGCTAATTAAAAATATTTCATTTTGTAGAGACAGGGTCTCACTATATTGCCCAGTTTGGTCTCAAACTCCCAGCCTCAAGCGATCCTCCCATCTCAGCCTCCCCAGCTGTTGGGATTACAGGCATGAGCCACCACACTCAGCAGATTTAAACATTTTAATGGGGCAGTACAGTGTTTAAGAGCACTTCAGCATAAACAGACTTGAACTCTAACAACTAAAGACTAGAGAAAAATGAACCTGCAAATGAGACTGAGCAAGAGTGGTCAAAGACATAGGAATTAAGCAGGAAGAGTGTTTCATCATAGAAGACAAGGGAAAGTTTTTGTTTCTTTTTTTTAATAAGAAAGACAAAATGGTCAATCATTCAACAGTGTCAAATGCTGAAGAGCCAAGATGAGTCCTGAAAGGTGACCATTGTATGAAACAACATGAATGTCACTATGACCACTGCAAGAGCTGTTCTAATAGAACAATGAAAGCAAAAGTCAGATTGGACTGAGTTGAGGGGTAAATGGAAGGTGAGAAATGGAACTAGAGAGCGTAGAACTATTTTGAGGAATTAAGAGTGTGTAGGGGCAGAGGATTTGTTTTATTTTTTATTATAGGGATATCAGCTTCTTTAACCATGAGATGGATCCAATAGAGAGCAGAGAGGAACTGGGTAATTTAGAGAGAAGGTTGATGAAAAGGTGGGAGAAGATGGGATCTAAGCACAGTGGTGGAGCTGCTCTTGATTAGACAGTCAGTAGACAAACTTCAGTTCCAACAGGAGGCATGAAGTGGGGGGGAGGGGGTGCAGGTGTGGGTAGGTTTAAGCATTTGGTAACACAAGGAAGAACTCAAAGATGACATCTGTAGAGAGTTGGGGGTAGGGGGAGTGTCAGAGGTATCAGGAGAGTGCAGGTTTGAAATAGTTGATTATAGTAGGAGTATGAGCTATAGTACTACATTTTCAGAGCACAGCAGTCATATTTTCGAGCATCCTTTGGTCCCATGTAGAATTGGTGATTTTAAATTATAGAGAAACTTGACAGTGACTTTCTCTGGTAGTATTTGGTTGCCTTAAGCCAGACATGGTGGTTCATGCCTGTAATCCCAGCACTTTGGGAGGCCAAGGCAGGTGCATCATGGGTGGATCACTTGAGGTCAGGAGTTCAAGACCAGCCTGGCGAACATGATGAAACCCTGTCTCTACTAAAAATACAAAAATCAGCTGGGTGTGGGTGGTGCACGCCTGTAATCCCAGCTACTCAGCAGGCTGAGTGAGGAGAATTGCTTGAACCGGAGAGGCAGAGGTTGCAGTGAGTTGAGGTCACGCCACTGCACTCCAGCCTGGATGACAGAGCAAGACTCGTCTGAAAAAAAAAAAGTATTTGGTTGCAGGAAAGAAGGAAGAAAATAGTTTCATTCATCTGGGGGTAGGATTTAGCCAGAGAGAAGAGAGAATTTCCCCGCACGGCTTGGAGGCCTGGGTAGATGGGAGAGAGTCAGCTGCTCAGCTCTTCTGTGGAAGCAGCCAGAGGAAAGTGGGAGAGGGTGGTTCTTCATCCCCATAAAAGGAGGTTCCCTGCAGTTCACCTTCTAAACTTCCTGTCCCTGGGAGAGCCCGCCCTTTGTTAAGCCTGACAGATTCCCCATGTGGAGCTCAGTTCCCCATACACTGTCTGCTGGTTTTGCAGGCTTGTCAGGAACAACCCTTTTCAGCCATCAGAAAGGTCTTTCTTCTTGATCCACACTGTGCTTGGGAAGGCACAGGAGGGCCAGGGGTGACCCCCTGAGGAAGGTCACTATTAATGTCTAATGAGGACAAAAGAGCCTTCTTGAATGCTCCTAGCTCACATGATACTCTAATATCACCCATAAGAAGCAACAGGACTTCTCTTTCCTATGGTCCTTGGCTTCGTGGGAAGCAAGATAGAATGGAGACACTTGTTTTCCTCAGCTCTAGACTTCTTACCCAAAGAGACACAAGGCAGCCAAGTTAGAATTTGAGAATGTGTGATGTTCCTAACCTCGTCTCCGGGCCACAGCTGGCACTGGGAAGGAAAAGGCTTGGGGAGGAGGATGGAAGGAGTGGTAGCATCAGGCTCCAGCTCAGCCACAGGCTCCAGCCATGTTTCTACTGCTTGGGAGACAGAGGAGGGAGGATGAACATGGTGGGGAGCTACCGATGGCTCTGCTGGAAGGTGGACTCTGTCCTCCAAGCAGGCTGGCCTTGGGGAAGGAGCCAGTCATGGACATACATACCCCAACCACGGAAAGGCTGCCCTGGGTAAACTGTATGCCTCTGTTACCTCTGGTCAGGGGCAACCCCATTTAATGAGAAGTCACTGACCAACTGACAAGGATGGGGAGGTGACCTGTCATCTCTGGGCCTGTTCCTCGTTTACAACCTGAAAGTTGAACAGGTTAATTTCTAAGGCTCCTTCACTTCTGGCTATTAGTCTCTGGTTGGACTGAAATAACACTGGATTGAAATTATTTTACAGTCTTTGGATATCAAGGTCTTCACATGATTCGGCTGATAAGCAGAGTCTGGGCAATCGTCCCAGCGCTGTGGGGAAGAGAAAGATTTGGGAGGGCTCTGCCTTGAAGAAAGGCCCTGACTCTATAGGCCTCACTTTCCTCAACTGTGAAATGAGACTCTGAAGTTTAGATTTTTGAGGTCCAGTTGTGATTCTCTATGCTGAATCTCTGTCTTCAGGCAATTTCCTGAGCTATTTGCTTGGCAATGTGTGCAGTACTATAGTGGAATATGGTCCCTATCCTCAAGGAGCTCACAATATATTTAAAAAAATAATAAACCACATACATAGGAAACACTAGTGTAATCCACATCTAGATGAATAATACAGACACCAGAGGATGGCGGTCCCTGGGCATATTGTAGGCTGGAGGAAAGCAGGAAGAGGCCATGACCAGAGCTTGCTCACCCCACGACTTCCTGCTAACTCGGCTGTCAGAGGGGCATGGTGGAGCCAGATTGTCTAGGTCCAGTCCTGTCTTCACCACTTGCAAGCTTTAGGGAAGTTACTCAACCTCTCGAAGCCTCAGTTTCCTGATCTTTAGGATGGGCATAATAAAAGTATCGCCTTGCAGCATTGTTGTAAAGATAAAGTGAAATTATCCATGTAAAGTATTTAGCATAGTGCCTAACACAGTTAGTGCTCTATAATCATCCCTTCCCACTCTGACCCCCAAGGAAGCCCAGCTGTGGGAATGACCCCAGATTAGGGAGGGTTCAGTACAGCTGGCCAAGTCTGATATGACCCTGGCTTAGTGCCAGATCACTCAATTCAAAGCCTCAGTCCATGTCTAGGTAGGATGCCCAGCCACAGGAGTAGGAGGATATCATTGTCCTCCTGCTTTTCCAGGAGAAACTCTAGGTGCGGATGTAATTCGCTTTTCCAGGAGAAAAATCTAGGTGCGGATGGAGTCAAGGCAGGATGAGAAGTACTACGTGTAAATCAAGGAATGTCAGGGTCTGGGCGAGATGGCTCATGCCTGTAATTGAAGTACTTTGGGAAGTGGATGTATTCGTCAGGGTTCTCTAGAGGGACAGAACTAATAGGACAAAGAGTTAGATGAAGGGGACTTTATTAAGTATTAACTCACATGATCACAAGGTCTGACAATAGGCTGTCTGCAAGCTAAGGAGCAAGGAGAGCCAGTCTGAGTCCCAAAACTGAACTTGGAGACCAATGTTCGAGGGCAGGAAGGATCCAGCACAGGAGAAAGATGTAGGCTGGGAGGCTAGGCCAAGTATAGTCTTCTCACGTTTTTCTTCCTGCTTTATACACCAGCCACGCTGGCAGCTGATTAGATGATGCCCACCCAGATTAAGGGGGATATGCCTTTCCCAGCCCACTGACTCAAATGTTAATCTCCTTTGGCAGCATCCTCACAGACACACCCGGATCAATACTTTGCATCCTTCAATCCAGTCAAGTTGACAGTATTAACCATCCCATTGAAGGTGAGAGGGTCACTTGAGGCCAGGAGTTTGAGACTAGCTTGGGCAACACAGTGAACCCCTGAAACCTTGTCTCTGCAATAAAAAAAAAATTACCTGGCCATGGTGGCCTGAGGAACATAGCAAGAACCTACCTCTATCAAAAAGAAAAAAATAATAATTAGCTGGGTGCACTGGCATGTGTCTGTAGTTCTATTCTTCTTCTTTTTCTTTGAGACAGTTTCACTGTCACCCAGGCTGAAGTGGTACAGTGGTGTGATCTCGTTTTCCTGCAACTTCTGCCTCCTGGGCTCAAGTAATCTTCCTGCCTCAGCCTCCCAAGTAGCTAGCATTACAGGTGTGCGTCACCACCCCTGGATAATTTTTGTTGTTGTTGTTGTTTTTGAGACAGAGTCTTACTCTGTTACTCAGGCTGGAGTGCAGTGGCATGATCTCGGCTCACTACAACCTCCACCTCCCGGGTTCAAGCGATTTTCCTGCCTCAGCCTTCTGTGTAGCCGGGATTACGGGCATCTACCACTATGCCTGGCTAATTTTTATAGAGACAGGCTTTTGCCCTGTTGGCCAGGCTGGTCTTGAACCTCTAGCCTCAAGTGATCCACCTGCCTCAGCCTCCCAAAGTGCTGGGATTATGGGCATGAGCCACTGTGCTTGGCCTTTTTTGTATTTTTAGTAGAGACGGGGTTTCACCATGTTGTCCAGCCTGGTCTCAAACTTCTGACCTCAAGTGATCTACCAGCCTTGGCCTCCCAAAGTGCTGGGATTACAGGTGTGAGCCACTGCACCTAGCCTGTAGAGCTCCTATGTGCAAAGTTAGTTCAATTACTGGGGAGGCTGAGGTGGGAAGATGGCTTGAGCCCAGGAGTTTGGGGCTGCAGTGAGCTATGATTGCAACACCACACCACCACATTACCCCCTGGGTGATAGAGTGAGACTCTGTCTCAAAAACAGACAAACAGACCAACAAACAAAAACAAAGAATGTCAGATATTGAGGAAAAGCAGCAGCAAGATAATGGGGTACACAGGGTAGAATCAGAACAGGGCCTGGAGCTTGCTTAGGTACCTAAAATAGTTTTGTCTGCATGTAGTGTGGAATCCGGGCTCCCTTGTTTAGTTCTAGTATTTACTCAAACTTTTAGAGTTGCCCTATTCCAGAGTGACATGCCCATCAAAGATGTGTCTGAAATTGAAGTGGTCATAGATGGCAGAGGACCTTAAAATTGTCTCCCTCCAACTTGATTTTTGACATGAAGAGATCTTGATGCTGTGGCCAGTGGGATCACTGAGTGTAGACAGCATCTGAATCTGTATCTAGGCAGAACGAGGTAAATATGTTGGCATAGAAGAAGATGCTGGCATCAAATTGCATCTGTATGTGTTTGTTTTTGTTAGTAACTTCTTTTTTCTTTTTTTGAGAAAAAAAAATCCCAGCACTTTGGGAGGCCGAGGCAGGCAGATCATTTGAGGTCAGGAGTTCAAGATCAGCCTGGATTTTTCTGTCACCCAGGCTCAAGTGCAGTGGTGTGATCTCGGCTCACCACAATCTCTGCCTCCTGGGTTCAAGTGATTCTCCTGCCTCAGCCTCCTTAGTAGCTGGGATTACAGGTGTGAGCCACTGCGCTCAGCTAATTTTTGTATTTTTTTTTTTTTAGTGGAGACAGGGTTTCACCATGTTGGCCAGGCTGGTCTTGATCTCCTGAGTTCAGGTAATCTGCCTGTCTCGGCCTCCCAAAGTGCTGGGATTATAGGCGTGAGCCACTGCGCTGGGCCAGTGTTTGTTACTAACTTCTTAAGGAAGGTTTGAGCCTTATGGTAAATAGTACTTAGCACAGTGCTTGGTGCATAGTGCACATTAAATATATATTTTTTGATAAATGAATAAATGAACAAGTGTATGATAGACAGTAAATACTGGCTGCCTATCTTGGTTCATATCTTTAAAAATGGAGTATTATAATCGTGTGCTTTCTTCCATATATAAAGTTGATATTCCTGATTCACCATTAAAAGAACATTTACTTTGAATATGTGGCATGACATAGGCTCTAGTCTTAACCCTGCCAGTAATTATCCACATGACCTCAAGTAAATGACTAATACTCTCAGTGCTTCTTTTTTTTCCTGTTTAATCTATAAAAGGAGATTGTTGAGCACATGTTAAACCTTCTTCTAGGTCTGAACTTTTGAGATTATTCTGTGGTTCTAAGATAAGAGCTCCTGTGTGCAAAGTTAGCTCAAACACATAGGGACCAAACCTACCAACCTTGTTCCATCAGCCTTGTTCTTGAGGTTGAACTGGCTTAGAGTAGTTTAAGGCATATTTAAACAGAGATCTACACATCTCCCAGACTCCATCAATGGGCTTTATAGGGTTTACAACCCTTCTCACACTCTTATAAGCAACATTTTGTATATAAATAAGCATTTTGTGAATTTTTCCGGGGTATATGTCCTTAGATTTCAAAGATTCTGAAAAACATGGACAACCTCTAAATGTTAAGAAATCCTTGAGCTGCTCTGTCACCCAGGCTGGAGTGCAGTGGTGCGATCCTGGCTCACTATAACCTCCGCCTTCCAGGTTCAAGTGATTCTCCTGCTTCAGCCTCCAAGTTGCTGGGACTACAGGTGCGTGCCACCACGCCCAGCTAATTTTTGTGTTTTTAGCAGAGACATGGTTTC
Source organism: Cheracebus regulus (assembly GCA_963574635.1). Lineage (NCBI taxonomy): Eukaryota > Metazoa > Chordata > Mammalia > Primates > Pitheciidae > Cheracebus > Cheracebus regulus. Next base: position 9,139 of record CAUYQU010048558.1, read on the forward strand.
ATCATTGTTGGCCAAGCTGGTCTTGAACTCCTGACCTCAAGTGATCTGCCTGCCTCAGCCTTCCAAAGTGCTGGGATTACAGGCGTGAGCTACTGCACCAGGCCTGTTGCCAACACTATTGCATTTAATCTGATAAATAAGTCCCAGTTGTAGCCACAGAAAAACTAATGGAATTCAGAACACAGATCTCTCACCATTTCTATGCTTTTGACATTCTGTCTACAGGTAAGCCTGATACCCTCTTGATTAATCAATGATAGAGAAAAACACAGAATGTTCTGACTGCAGGACAATTATCTCTGGGCACAATAGAAATCCACCGGGTTGGGCTTATCATAGAAAGAAATCTGTCAGAAAGTTCCCTCAATGTAGTGATGACCATTACCCAATGCAGTGATGTCCAGACTGTCACACAGAAGGGGCCCATGCCTGTGATCATAAATGATTTGGGTCTTAGACTGGCAGAAACCAGAGGTCAGCAGGTGGGGGGTGGGCCAATTGACAGAGGCAGAGATTAGGGCTCTAATCACTGCTGTGCTATAAAGTTCTTATGACCATTCAGTGCAAACCACTCAATCTCATTGGATTCCCTTTCTCTCTCACTTTCTTTCTTTTAGACGGAGTTTCACTCTTGTTGCCCAGGCTGGGGTGCAATGGTGCCATCTTGGCTCACTGCAACCTCTGTCTCTCAGGTTCAAGCAATTTTCCTGCCTCAGCCTCCCACGTAGCCGGGATTACAGGCATGCGCCGCCATGCCCGGCTAATTTTGTATTTTTAGTAGAGATGGGGTTTCTCCATGTTGGTCAGGCTGGTCTTGAACTCTCAACCTCAGGTGATCCACCAACTTCAGCCTCCCAAAGTGCTGGGATTCCAGGTGTGAGCCACCACACCCAGCCCCAATTCCTTTATTTCATAAAGGTATTTAATATGAGAGAAATTGAATTCCTAAGAAAAAATCCCAAGGAATTAATAGGATATACTTTTTAAGAAAAAGATGGGTCAGTATATAGGAAATTAAGAAATTAATAGGGACTCACCTAGAGTCCAGATTTGGGGGATCTGGGTGGGTCTAAGGAAGACTGGAGATTTAAGGGAATCAGATCTACTATGCAAAAGCCATGAGTATCCCCAGGGCTGAGTCTTTGGTTCTATCTGGTTAGCAGAAATTAACCCAAAGGCTTGTCTCAAAGGTTCTCAGGGCCAGTTAGCTCAAGTTTCCAAAGCACTGTGCTCAAATGATCACAAGTTTGTCCTTTGTATACATGCGACAACTAATGTCACTCTGTTTTCACATTAGACTGAGCCCTAGCTGCAGCCGGGAGCATCACTGGGGACACATGGAGTACTGGCTGAGAGAGTGTGGGTGGCATCCCTGCCTTTGAAAACCAGCTGTAAGTACACTCTAGCTCAAACTGCACACCTTGACACCTCAAGTTTGTATTGGTTCTGCATGTCATCATCATTTTAGATAATTTTCAAAGAACAAGTAAGCAGGGAAAGAAAACAAGGTTCATTCCTAAGGGACTTCTGGGTGAGGCACCAACCCAGTTGGGATGACCAATGGGACTGACTCGTTCAAGAAGTATGGATTCCATTAAGTAGTAAGGACTTGGCCAGGTACAGTGGCTCACATCTATAATCCCAGCACTTTGGGAGGCCAAGGCAGGCAGATCATGAGGTCAGGAGTTTGAGACAAGCCTGACCAACATGGTGAAACACCGTCCCAATTAAAAATACAAAAATTAGCTGAGTGTGGTGGTGTATGAGTGTAATCCCAGCTACTCAGGAGGCTGAGGCAGGAGAATCGCTTGAACCCAGGAGGTGGAGGTTACAGTGAGCCAATATTGCGCCACTGCACTCCAACCTGGGTGACAGAGTGAGACTCTGTCTCAAAAAAAAAGTAAGGACTCAATTCTCCCTGTCTTTGGTGAAGCCACATAACTTGTCTTTCTCACAGGGCCTGCCTCTCTGGGCACCTCAGCCAATGCCTGCAAGGCTGGTTATCCAAGCTCACACCGAGAGCTGCTGCCGAGTGTCAGGCACACAGAACCAGAGGGCTGGACCGACAGGAGGAGCTCCCAAAATAAGGTGCCAGGCTCTGCTTCTCACTTTCCCCTTGTGCCCTGTGAGCTGCTGGCACTGCCTTTGGAGCCATTATGCAGCAGGTTGAATATAGCAGAAATAGGATGTTGTACTGACTCAGGAGTCCAGATCCTTTCTTGGGCTGAGTCCTGTGAGCACCCCCCACCACACTGCAGTGGGGGGCCCTGTCAGGGCTATGTGGGGACATAACCTGGTCTCTCAATCTCACTTCCTGGCAAGGCAGTAATCCAGGACAGTGCTTCGCTGCTAACTATCCCTGGGCTTTTGCAGGTGTCTGTGTGCCCCTGGGCTGTACGGAACCAGCTATCCGCTGAACACCCTTTCCTTACCTCCTCCATTCTTTTCACACACTCCTTCCCCCTTATTCTAAATGAAAACCTGGCCTGCCTCCAGTCCCCACCTCTCTTCCTTGAGGTCAGAACAGGCTGACATTCTCCAACCTCCTAACCTCAGCTTCTCCAGACCCCAGCTTCCCACCCATCTTGGGCACATCATCCTGTTTTACTGCTGGGTCAGTCCATTCAACTGTTCTCTGGTGTCCAGCACATTCTCTTGCCCTCCTCAGTGGCTTAACACCTGCCTCAAAGCTTTCATGGCAACTTCCTCTTCTGTCACCTGTTTTGTTACCCTTCTGGTATCCTTCTGGGATAACCAATGGACTGACTCCTTCAAGAAGTCAGGGGGAAGGAGTGTGTGTGAAAAGAATGGAGGAGGTAAGGAAAGGGTGTTCACTGGATAGCTGGTTCCATACAGCCCAGAGGCAGAGATAACTGCAAAAGCCCAGGGATAGTTAGCAGCGAAGCACTGTCCTGGATTACTATTGTAATTCATTATTGTTTTCTAAAAACTACAAATACATTAAATTCTGCCCAACCTGTCATTCACTCTAATAAATATACTTTGGACATGGGTATCAGAATGGCCCCTATCAAAACAAATTCTTACAACCCTACTCTGACCACAAATATCTTAGCTTCTTTCTACCTGTCTGCTTCAGGTAATTCTTCCTGACCTGCTCACCCTTCCCAGAATCTCTTGCATCCTCCACATCCGGCCTGGACCCCTTTGCCTGCTGTTTCTGGGGTGCCCATGGGCCCCCCGCTGCTGACTTCCTACCTTGGGTAATCCCTATCTCAGTTTTCTTTGGCTCTGCTCCCAGATTGCTGAGTGCAGCTGAAAAAGTATAAACTCTCCGTGGTGTTGGAGCCTTCAACACACATTCCATTAAGATCATGTATGCCTGACTGTCTTCCCCACTATTTGCACTTCAAGGTAGGGACTTTAGCACCTCCAGGATAATCATAAAAAGCTAAAACGTAGTACATGTCTGGCACTTTGCTAGGCACCTTATATACAGTAACTCATTTAATCCTCCAAAGACAACAGAGGAAGTACTGTTATTACCTTTCCTGTTTTTCAGTGAGGACACTGGGGATCAGAGAAATGAAGTAACTTGCATAAGGTCACAGGATCAGTAGATGGCAGAGTCAAGATTATGGGATCTGGGTGAGATATTTATACTGTTCTCCTCATAAGAGCTCTGTGGAAAGTTTACTGACTTTCACCAGAGCTCTTGCTGCAGCTAGCAATCTTTTAAATCATCCCCTATTCACTCTTTTTTTTTTTTTTTTGAGACAGAGTCTTGCCCTGTCGCCCAGGCTGGAGTGCAGTGGCACCATCTCAGCTCACTACAATCTCTGCCTCCTGGGTTCAAGCAATTCTCCTGCCTCAGCCTCCCGAGTAGCTGAGATTACAGTCACCTGCCATCATGCCTGGCTAATTTTTGTATTTTTTTAATAGAGATGAGATTTCACCATATTGGCCAGAATGGTCTCAAACTCCTGACTTCAAGTGATCTGCCAGCCTCAGCCTCCCAAAGTGCTGAAATTACAGGCATGAGCCACTGTGCCTGGTCGATTTACACCTTTTATAATAAAATAACTTATGTCCTATTTTAAAGAAATCATTGTAGTATCATTTCTAATAGCCACATTTTAATTAACATTCCCTAAGAATGTTTGGCCTGGTGAGGTGGCTCACGCCTGTCAGTGCTTTGGGAGGCTGAGGTGGGCGGATCACGAGGTCAGGTGTTCAAAACCAGCCTGGCCAACACGGTGAAACACCATCTCTACTAAAAATACAAAAATTAGCCGGGTGTGGTGGCACATGCCTGCAATCCCAGCTGGGATTCTTGAATGGAAGTGGAGGTTGTAGTGAGTCAAGATTGTGCCACTGCATTCCAATCTGGGTGACAGAGTAAGACTCTGTCTCAAAAAAAAAAAAAAAAAAAGAAAAAAAAATGTTGGAATTGTGTTACCCAGTGTAATACCTACATGAAATAGGGGATTTTCTACTCCGATGCCTAAGATCAAAATTCCTCCTCATAACCAAATTGGCTAAGACTGATGGGATCAAAGATGGCACTCACTAGACCTCTGAAGTACCTCTAACTTTATTATAATCTAATTTCCATAGTAAATGATACTCCCACAGCGCCATGACAGTTGACAATCACAATGACAAAGACCAGAAGAACCCATAAAAGGACAAAAAGGAAGGCTGCACTCCTTTTTCGAGGAGTTCTCCACCCATTCCCAGAAAAGACATAAATATTCCTCCCCTGGCTTTTAATGCCCAAAACTTTCATTAAAGATACCCTGTTATCTGTGACTTCCCAGCTCTCACAAGGTGAGAAATTGGTTTCTTAGTCAAACATCCACTTCTCAATTCCATGACCATTGAATAAAGCATGCACTGCTAGACACTCACTTTTGGTTTTGTGTATTGGTTTTGTGGCATTGAACAGAAGATTCTATTTTTGGGGCACTGGCTTTGTTGGTAACAGAAACATTTAAGCTGTTTCTATTTTTCCAAGATTATACCTAACAGCTGTGATAACTGCAGCTGCATTTTTGGGCACTTTCTAAATTATTTCTTTGGCCTTCTCTGTTCCTGATGCCATCCCCCCCAAACCTCCATTTCTGGGACCCTGAATCACTGCTTCACCTCTCCTATAGCATGGGCCCTGCCTCTGGCTGGCTCCTTCCCTTCTACCTACAAACATCACAAACTTGCTGTAGGGTATCTATTCTTCCAAACCCTCCCAGATTCTTCTGGCCTTTCTTGGCATCCCCACCTACCCCTTTGGCCTGGCAGGACCCCTTTGGCCTGGCGGGGGCGGGGTGGGGGGAGCGGAGTGGGCTCCTCCTCCTGCTTAAGGCAAAGTCCCTTTCCTTCCTGTTTCCCTTATTAACCCTCCATTGTTACCTGGGTCTTTAAAATCTTCCTCTTTCTTGAATGCTTTCTTCTAGCCCATGAACTAATCCAACCTTTCCCATCCCCAAGTCCTTTCTTGACCATGACCCTCTCCATACCCTCTCAGTGTCTGTTCTTCTCACTTCTCTTCTTAGCCAAACTCTCTGAAAGTGTAAACTGCACTTGCTATCTCCCATTCCCTGATACTGCCACTTGGCTCCAATCTTACCTTCCAGATTGTCAAATGCAATTGACATTATTTGTTCTTCATCCTGCTTGACTTTATTGTTTTAATCCCTGAAACTCTGTTCTGGAATCTCTTCCTAAAATAGCTTCTCAGTCACCTCTGTCAGCTCTTCTTTCTCTAATTACCCCCAAGTGCTGGCCTTTCTCCAAACTAATGGTTCCCAAGTGTGGTCCCCAGATCTGTAGCATCAGCATGGCTTGAGAACTTGTTAGAAATGCACATTTTCAGGTCCCAGCACAGACTTTCAGAAAAAAAAAAAAAAAAAAAAAGGGATGTTTGCTCAAATTTGGGAGCTACTGTGTTACAATCTCCCCGGACAATTTTCTCTATAAACTCCACTTTAACTGTTCTTTTCACACCTAATATTCCTAAAAATTCTTCCCACCCCAGACTACTCTCCTGAGTTCCAGTCCTATAAATACAGCTACCTAAAGGGCATCTCCACTGGCTATCCCAAGTGTCTACAAGGGAAATAATTTCCTCCCATAATCTGGTCATTTCTCTATTAATATACCTCATTCCTCCAAATGACACCATCTACCCACTAACTGGTGCCAGGATCCTGGGGCTCATTCCAGGTTCCTCTCTCATTTACCTACCTAAGAAAACTCGTTTGCCATTTCAGGAGCATCTCTCAAATCAGTAACATCTTCCCATGTGCACCGTTATTTTGTTTCAGGCCCACCTTCCTTACTGCCTGGATTATGACAATCACCTCCTGATATGGTTTGGCTGTGTCCCCACCCAAATCTCATCTTGAATTGTAGCTTCCATAATTCCCACATGTTGTGGGAGGCACCCATTGGGAGGTAATTGAATCATGGGGGCAGGTTTTCCCGTGCTGTTCTCGTGATAGTGAATAAGTCTCACAAGATATGATGGTTTTATAAAGGGGAGTTCCCCTGCTCTCTTGCCTGCCACTATGTAAGACGTGACCTTGTGCCTCATTTGCCTTCCACCATGATTGTGAGGCTTCCCCAGCCATGTGGAACTGTGAGTCAATTAAACTTCTTTCCTTTATAAAAATTACCCAGTTTTGGGTTTGTCTTTATTAGCAGTGTGAAAACAGACTAATACAAGCTCCTAACTTGGTTGCCTGCCTAATGTCTGGTTTCTTTACAATCTACCATTCACATTACTACATAACCACTTTTCTAAAATAAAAATCTGATTGTGCTTGTACCCTGATTGGTCAATCATTAAGTTGTCTAGTGCCTCAAGATGAGGCCCAAACTCAGTATGGTAGCAATGCCAGGTCTTTTGTGCCCTACCCCTGCTTGCTTCCACAGTCTCATCTCCTGCTGTACTGAGTTCTCCAGACAGTCCATTCTTTCTCATGTCCTCAAACCTTTGTTCATGCTATTGTATTGTGCTATTTCCTTTGCTAGGATAATCGTTCACTTAAACATCTGGAAAATTTGTTCTTCTCGAGTTAAGCTCAGAGTTGGCTTCTTTATGCAAACTTCCCGGGATGCCCAGGCTCAGTTTAATGTGCTCCAGCAGCCCCCAGATCATGTCTTCAGAGCCCTTATCATTGTGCTCTTGTGTTTGTCTGCCCTGTGAGTCCAGGAGCAAGTTGAGGATGGGCCTACGTGTTGTATTTGTTTAACACAATGCCTGACACATAACAGATGTTCAGCAAATAGCTGTTTAACAAGAGAAAGACTCCTTCTCTTGTCTTGAAAGGTATTTACATTTACTGCTCATTTCCTAGCCACCCTGTATTTTTTTAATTCCCAGCCATCTTTCATATCTATCATCCTATTGAAGTAGCTCTTGAGAAGGACAAAGATGTGCTTAATTTAGCCTTATTTAAGTTATCTTCATCAACTTCTCTGCAGCAGTGAACCACCCACTTCTCAAAAACTTCTTTTTCCTGGGCTCCTGAGCTGACACTATTTGAATTCTCTTTCCTTTTCATTTGTACTTTCACTGGTTGCCTTTCTTCTTCATGCATCTTACAATTACTATGCCAAGCACTACAGCAAGCCCAGGAGTAGGCAGGTGGCGGTGGGTTATGTGCAGTGATGTGCTGATAAGCTAGTTCTCCAGAAAAAAAAAAAAAAAAAAGACCCTGATTTGTGCTTTCTGCCTATTCCCATAGTGTAAATATTCTTGCCATGACTGAGTATTTACTACTGAGTATCAGGCTACTAAAATTTTAACAGCTCAAAAAATCCCTGAATATTTAATAACTGGCTGTCATGAGTATAAGCCAGTTCCAGCACAATACTGGGTATAGAGAAATGAGTAAGACCAGTTGGCTATAGAGGAGATTAGTGGAAAAAATACAGAAATAATTCCAAGACAAATCTGCTAAGCACTGTTCTAGTGTTGAAACCAGACACTATGGGGCTGAGTGGAAGGAAGTTATATTAGGAAAATCTGTGAAGAGTTCCTACAGGAAGTGGTAGAGGGATTGAACTGGTTCTTTAAAAAGGGGGCTTAAAGGTTGCTATAAGGTGGGAAAACTATTCCAGGCAGAGGAAACACTTTGAATAGCAAAGTATTCAATTCAAATTATCCCAAATACCAGCACAGCAAAGTATTGAGCATAATGGTTAATAGATCAAGAAGACTGGGTGCAAAAACTGTACGATACCAGAACAGATTCTGCCACTATCTAGCTTTGTGACCCTCTGTATCTTCAAAATAAGAATTTGACTTCTATGCGTCATTTCTGCATTGATTTGATGGTTGATCTTGAGAAGAGAAAGAAAACACAAGACTGGGGAAGAAAGAGAAAAGAAGAAATGCATATGATGTGGAGCTTTAACAGGCCACCAAATGCTGCAGTGCTGGCAACGCTGCAGGACCTCCCTCTGTTGGCCACCCCTTGCTGACTTCTGAGTTCAGAGACAGCTAAACATCTGAAACCCCATGCTTGAGCCACAGCACTATTTGCTGAAGCCACAATTCTTTTCTTTTAAACTGAATGAATATACTGAATCCTGACAGTACATGGAGAGGCAACTTAGTTTATCCTTCTGCTTTGAGGGAACAGAGGATTCTCCTGTTTTCCTTAGAAAGTATCAAGAAGACCCATGGTCTCACTCTGGTATTTCCCTTTGAAGAACTGTTAACAAGTCTACCTAGAACTCCCCAATGCCCACCTCTTATCCATCTTCTCTTGAGAACACTCTGATCTTCATTCCTTTTTTTTTTTTGAGATGGAGTCTTGCTCTGTCCCTCAGGCTGGAGTGCAGTGGTGTGATCTCAGCTCACTGCAACCTCCGCCTCCTAGGTTCAAGTGATTCTCCTGCTTCAGCCTCCTGAGTAGCTGGGATTACAGGTGCGTGCCACCATACCCAGCTAACTTTTTGTATTTTTAGTAAAGATGGGGTTTTACTGTGTTAGCCAGGATGGTCTCGATCTTCCGACTGTGAGGTCTGTTTCCGAGGATAAAACGAAGAAACTGAGGCCAGCACCAAAATAATCCAATGCAAGAGAATTTATTCAGGCTCCCGGGTGAGGTTCTGCGGTCCTGACAGGAGGGGCCGGAGAAGTCGCACAGACTCCT
>CAUYQU010048563.1:0-70000 GCA_963574635.1 Cheracebus regulus
TAACAAAGGATGTAAAGGACCTCTTCAAGGAGAGCTACAAACCACTGCTCAACAAAATAAGAGAGGACACAAACAGATGGAGAAACATTCCATGCTCATGGTTAGGAAGAATCAATATTGTGAAAATGGCCATATTGCCCAAAGTAATTTACAGATTCAATGCTATCCCCATCAAGCTACCAATGACCTGCTCCACAGAACTGGAAAAAAACACCTTAAACTTCATATGGAACCAAAAGAAAGCACGTGTAGCCAAGTCAATTATAAGCAAAAAGAACAAAGGTGGAGGCATCACGCTACCTGACTTCAAACTATACTACATGGCTACAGTAATCAAAACAGCATGGTACTGGTACCAAAACAGAGATATAGACCAATGGAACAGAACAGAGGCCTCGGAAGTAATGCCACACATCTACAACCATCTGATCTTTAACAAACCTGACAAAAACAAGCAATGGGGAAAGGGTTCCCTGTTTAATAAATGGTGTTCAGAAAACTGGCAAGCCATGTGCAGAAAGCAGAAACTGGACCTCTTCCTGACACCTTATACAAAAATTAACTCCAGATGGATTAAAGACTGAAACATAAGACCTAACACCATAAAAACCTTAGAAGAAAACCTAGGCAAAACTATTCAGAATATAGGCATAGGCAAGGACTTCATGACTAAAACACCAAAAGCATTGGCAACAAAGGCAAATAGACAAATGGAATCTAATTAAACTCCAGAGCTTCTGCACAGCAAAACAATCATTAGAGTGAACTGGCAACCAACAAAATGAGAAAAATTTTTTGCAATCTACCTGTCTGACAAAGGACTTATGTCCAAAATCTACAAAGAACTAAAACAGATTTACAAGAAAAAAACAAACCCATTCAAAAGTGGGCAAAGGATATCAACAGACACTTTTCAAAAGAAGGCATATATGAGGCCAACAAACATATGAAAAAATGCTCATCATCGCTGGTCATTAGAGAAATGCAAATCAAAACTACATTGAGATACCATCTCACGCCAGTTAGAATGGTGATCATTAAAAAATCTGGAGATAACAGATGCTGGAGAGGATGTGGAGAAATAGGAATACTTTTACCCTGTTGGTGAGAGTGTAAATTAGCTCAACCATTGTGGAAGACAGTGTGGGGATTCCTCAAGGACCTAGAAATAGAAATTCCATTTGACCCAGCAATCACAAACATGGGTATATAGCCAAAGGATTATAAATCGTTCTGTTAGAAGGACACACACACATGTATGTTCATAGCTGATTCTTTTCTAATTCACCGATATATATGAAATATTTCAAAACATGGTCAACATATAATATATCAGTTTCTTTTTGTTCATTTTGAATTTAAGATCTCTCTTTTGGAACCCTTTGTCTTTTCTAATCAGGACTGGTTGTCCCCTTGCATTTTATACAGTTATCATCCTGGGACCTTGCTTCACTGTTGTCCCAGGAGTTCATTTAACATCTTTCCTGTGTTGAGTTCCCTGTTTCTGGATCTTATGTTTTTTCCTTCCTTGGTTTATTTCCTTATTTTACTAGGGCATATTCTTCTGTAGCTTTCTTAGTAAGGATCCAAGGAACCCTTGGAATAATTTTTAAATTAATTCATGACTAAAAATGTCTCTATTCTGCCCTCTAACTTAATTGATATTTTGGCTGGGTATAGAATCTCAGATATAAGTTATTCTGAAAACACTATTTCGTAGTCTGCCAATGATCCCTTTCAAAAATCCATGGCTCTTCAGTGTCCTCATTCTTTATATGTGACCTATTGTCTATGAAAAGTTTTTAGAATCTTTTATTTCTCTAAGATACTCTGAAATTTAAGGAAGGCTCTGTTTTAGTCTAGGTATTCTTTATTTTTCTTCCACCCCCAGCCCTTCTGGGGCCCTTTAACCTAGAGATTTGAATACAAAAAATGTTCATTTAGTATTCATGTGAAAGTTTCCTCCTCTCCATTTTCTTTGTGTTCTGTTACTAAAGCTTCTTTTAGCTGAAGAGGAAACTACTTTTACAAATTATTATTTTATTTTTCTGAACTTTTCTCTCCAGTTTTCTGTTGCTTTTTCTACTTACTGAGAAATTTTCTAGAATTATCTTTCAAATTGTCTTTGTTTTTTGGCTTTCATAGTTTTTTTTTTTTTTTTTTTTTTGGTCCATGACCTGCTGAATCATGGATTTTTTTTTTTTTTTTGAAAGCCTTAGAGATCTTTTTATTCTCCTAATGTTTCCTTTCTTGAGTCAGTACCAGTATCCTATTTTTCTTTCAGAAAGTTCTGAGGATTTTTTTTCCCCCACTTTAAAGTATTTTAAGTTTTTTGCATTGATCTCTTTACATTGATCTCTGTTTTCTTCTCCCCCGTGCCTACCCACCTCCGGTGCATTTGCTTAGGTCTCAGTATTATTTTCTGCTGGAGATTTTCTTCAAAGATTTGATATTCCTAGGTGTTTTACAGCAGTGAAGCACTAAACAGCTTTCCTCCCTGCCTCCTCTCCAGGCAGTTCCCTGGGTTGGGAGTCTGGGTGTTGGAGAGTGTAAAGATGGCAGAACCCAGCTGTTTCTCCCTTCTATCCTGCCTCCTGTTCAGCCCAGTTGCAGAGAACTAGGTGCCTACTGGGCTTTTCCCTGCCTCTCATGGAACTGAACCAGTTTGGTCTTCCACTCCTCTGTGTTAGTAAACATTATCCCTTGAGTGTCTCCAGACTCTATCAATCATATACTCAGACAAATCTCAGCCTGATTGAAATATAGAAAGGTGATTAATAGTTTTCAGCATCCTTTCGGGGTTCATAACAGATACCACATATTTGGCAGACATCCTTCTACATCGGTGGCTTGAATTACTTCCCAGTTTTTTCATTAAGTTTTGTTGTTGTTGTTTCATTTTGCTGGGGTCTCAGGGAACAGAATGAAGTAAATATTTTTTTCTTGCAAGTTCCTGGAGATTTTATTCAAATCCAAGTTGCCCTGGGCATTTTTCAGAAGTGTTGAGTCATTTTCAGTTTTTACCTTTAGTTATTTAACAAGTTTTGAGTGCCTACTAAGCATACAGCATAATGGTAATCCTTCAAGTAATTGTATTACCTAATTATCCTTGATTATGTAATCTTCTTCATAGGCCTCCACCCACCCCATTTTATCCTTTTTAAAGTTTAAATTATTGGAAAGCTTCCTCTGTAGCCACAGTGATTTTGGAAACTCCCTTTTCACCTTCATCAGAATGCATTGGATTAAGCAGACCAAATCATCTCTTTCAGACTGTCTAAACCTTTTAGGGCTGGTGTTGCTTTTAGAGACACACACTATATAATTACACAGTAGAGTCACATCATGGATTTGTAAGGATATAGTTATAGGTGCCCAGGAAAAAGGGCATGGGGGAGAACTAAGAGGGAGTAAATTATGCAAAAGGCTCTGGGCTGCCTTCATCAAATGAGGGCATGCAGTCAAATAATGTGACTGATACATGGGATCTGTTGTTCCCACGGTTGGTCTCAGTTCCTGGATGCCTCACGTAGTGTGAGCACTTCTCACTGCAAAGTGCGAGCCTGGTTCAGTGACACTAATTCTTGTTCAACAAGGCCCCTAACTGCAAACACAAGACAAAACCAAACTTCATTCTTCACTACAGTAACTGTGGCTTTTCTACCACTAAGAGAATGGCAGTCTGTATCAGAAATATGGAATGGCAAGATGATCTTATTATCACCATGGAGTGTATTCGAAATGTACTTTTTAAGGGCAATTTAGACCGTGTATGATTTCTTCCTTGCACTCTGATCCTAATTGCTATTAAATTACATTCCTAAAGTCAGAGGAAATAGATAAATCAGTATACCTTTTATCACAGCTGTTACGAGCACATGGTCACTGCCAGAATTCCTTCTGCTTTCAGTTTCTGACTTCCACTCAGAAGCTGAGAGTTAGAAGAGGAGCAACAGTTCCTTAATCACTTACTCAAACCTTAAGGAAGATACTGGTGTAGGGTGGAAACAGTTTGGGGAATTTCAGATGTTTTTGTAGTTGAATAAAACCTTACAGCTTATAAACTTAAAAAACCTTAGAAATGTACCACTTAACAACTATGTCATAGCTATCAGTCAGTTTAAAAAAAAAAAAAGAGCAGCCAATCCAAGTGGATATCAGCCATAAACTGATATCACCCAGCTCATAACACACATTATTCTTCCTTAATAGTTGAACTCTTACTGCTTCTGTCTGCCTCTGTGGCAGCTTTGAGATCTTCAGTGCTCATTTCCCTGATCTGGTCTGTTTCAACAATAGAATTGATTCTGATCCCTTCTCCCCTAATCCTTATTTAAATACTGTAGTTTTCAAGACACTTGCAAGTTCAAAATTTTTCCAACCTATTTCTATTATCTGGATACCCGAAGAGTTACTTCACCCCAGAGGTTTGAAGTCTGATACAGTCTTTCATGGCCCTTTGCCAACCGTAGGCCGTCTCCTGCTGATCTTTGTAGTAACACCTGCTATAGTGATGATTCTGTACTGGCAACTGTGGCACAGCTTTCCCTCATCTTTTACCCAGCATTTTTTCCCAAGTAAATCACTGGCATTTGTGCATGTACTCATGTCCCAGGTTTTCCCTCATGTCTTTCAAAGTTGTCTGCTTTCTTCATGATGCTTGAACGATCTTCCATCCCACCCCACAATCCTTCATTGTAGAAGGAACTGATTGTGTGTGATTTGTATGTTTCTGTTAGTTGTATTTAAAGGTCTTTTTTTGTGTTGGATCTGTCACTCATCGCACTTGTTTAATAGCTTCTGGAAGAGATCTCTTAACCTCCTAACAAAGTGCAATTTTCTTACCTAGTAGAACACTGTTTTTTGTTTTTGTTTTTTTGGTCTTCTGACTGCCTTAGTAATAGATCATAATGCAAATTATAAAAAAAACTTTATTTAAAATGTTGAAAAATTACTCTGCAAACTTTTCTTAGAATAAAGAGTAAAGAGAAGAAGAAAACTTTTATCTGGGGCAAAATATTGAAACCTTCAAACTTTACACTTTACAACCATTTCTCAGTTTATCATGGGTGTAATTAATGCTTTTTGTCCAAAAATACTTAGTTCTTCATAAATTTTTTTTACCATTTCCACCTTCTATATTCATTAGTCACATGTACATTGTATAGAATGCTGGGTTTAAAAAGGAGGTGGAGAGAAAAAGCCCATTTTTTTCTCAAAGCTTGTTAGTGCAAAGCTGATTGAGCACTTAACAGTTTTCAGGGAAAGGGGTCCTTTTGAGTAAACCCAAATTTATTTGAGTGAATTTGTTGTACCTACCAGTAAGTCAAGATAGTGACACTGATTTTTCAAGCAGACAGTAAACATTGCTTTTAATGCCAGAACCTTGCTGTAGTGTGCACTGTCAAAAGCACTGGTAATAGAACATGCATAAAATAAGTCATTGAAGTCTACAGATGTAACAGGATTTTAGCCAAGCGTTTACCCAAAAAAATCTCATAATCATACCTTTTAGTAACAGAAACCAAAGCTGAGTGTTTTATCGTCCCTGCCCTCCTTCGCTTGCCAGTTATGTTTATTTCATGTTTATTGCCCCTGCCCTCCTTCACGTGTCAGTCATTCTTCTAGAAGAATTGAGAGTAAAATGGGGATGGAGTCAATCCAGATGCAGATTATTATTAGTCTCTCATTAACAAAGAATATTTATAGAATTTTTTAAGCTGCTTAAAGTATTATGAAAAGCTTATCCATATCTTCAAATGAAAACTGTTTTACAGTAATTTTACTGGTTTAAAGTGCCAGATATATTAAAACATCTGGAAAGGCTTTTTTTTCTAACATTTGTGCAACATCTGACTGAATATACTGCCCGGACACTAAAAGTTAAGTGAATGAAGGAAAACACTGATTGTCTTTCCTATGTTGCATCCTCTGTGCCATGGGAAGAAAGAAAACGGATGCTTTTTGCAAAAAAAAAAGTAAATTTAGAAACCTAATATAGGGAAAAACACAAGGAGAAAATTAAGGCTCAAAGATTTCATGACAGATTTATTGAGGAAGACCTTACTTTTGCTTTATTTCCATATATCTGCTTTGTTGTACATAATAAATTTTACAAACATAAATTATAAGTAAATATTCTCAGACTTTTAAATATATATATAAAAATTGGAATGTTGCTGATAATTGAAGTAGCTGTGATAATTGTTTACCTACCTTCTACGTTGTTTTATCAGTCTTCTTATTCCATACAAGAATTAAATGCTGTTATACACTAAGAGTAAACTCTGTGGCCCACAGGCCAAATTCAGCCCACTGTCTGTTAATTGTACACTTTGCAAACTAAATTTGGGTTTTACATTTTTTAATGGTTGAAAAAAATCAAAGTAAGAATTTTTATGACACATGAAAATTACTTGAAATTCAAATTTTGGCATCCAAAGAAAGTTTTATTGGAACCCAGCTGCACTCATTTCTTGTGTATTGTATAGAGATGCTTTCCTGCTACATGGACAGAGTTGAGTAATTATGACAGAGACGATATGGCTGACAAACTAGAATATTTACTATCTGACCCTGTATAGAAATGCTTCCCGATCCCTTTATACACTAAAATACTCTTAGCAATGTCTAGTGCATATTTGCACTAAAGAAATGCTAGTTATCATTAATATTAAGCTTTATATAAAACAATAACATTCATATAGCCAGAAATACATATCAGAGTCTGAAAAATTCATCATGTATTGTTCCTGAAAATGAAGGCTAAAAAGAAAAACAACACTTAAATAACAAATTCATTATTATTTAAAAATAATATAACATGGCCTTAGGAATGTAATATACTAAACTCATTTTAAAAGGACTTATATTCAGAATATTTTATGTATTTTCTATGAAAAGACTTTTAAGCCAACAGCTTATACCTGCTTTCTTGTCATGTGATCAATGTATGTGCTTATTGCCATCCTTCAGTTCCCAACTTACTCTGATTGCCTATGTTACTTCCCTATTTTTACCTACTGTCTGATTTTGCTTAAGGGAAATGCTCGCCATATGCTTACAGTCTTTGGTGGATAGAAAAAGGGGAGAGAAAAACCCTAGAAACCAAAAGATAAAAGAACTTCAGTGTGGACATGGTCATGGACACATCAGGACAGTGGCACCTCACTAAACAGGGCTCGAGTGTCATACAAGTCCTTTGAACTGACCTGTTTGGAAACAAGGCAGACCAAATTCTTATCCACTGATACCATCCTATCATGTTGGCCAAAGAATTAGGCAACCACATGTTTCTGGGCCAGACTGACCCATTCATAAAAATATTTTGAGACGATAAATATTTTACTGAATTGTTTTGGGTTATTTCATCCTTATTTCCCCCAAATGTAGACTTTAGTGGCATAACACACTGAAAATTTGTTCAGATTCTGATGTACTGATATGTGCACTGTTGGTTTACTAGCTAGAGCAAATCTTCTACGGACATTATCAAGGTACGTAAGGTTTCCCAACTCAGTTGTGTCATCCAAGCCTGCTTTCTGTTTAGTCCCTTACCTCTTCATCCCCACAGTGTTGTTCCGTTTCTCTTTATCCAAAGTCTCCTGCAATTTGGCCAGGTCACTGTCTATCAACTATAAGATCAGAAAGTGGACAAGTGCAACAAAGGAAGCTGACATCCAAACACACTTTGCTCTTGTGAACAGCTCTTCTGTGGGTTTGCAAAATGCTGTTTCAGGATGAGCATTGGCTTATATTCAGCAAGTTAGGTAGTGTCACAGACTGAGCTGACTTTAAGGAAAAGACCCATTGGGAAATTGATGTTTGATTTTTATAAAAGTAGAACTGTTTTCTAAGTTCAGAAAAGCCAATCTTAGAAATATCAAACCTGTTTTAATCTTATTTCAAGCATTTTCCTGATAACTTCTATGAAACACTCAAAACGACAAGTTAGTAAGAAACATTAAAATCATGGTGAATGTCTTCAGTATATAAAGACTGCCTACAAATGCATAACAAAACATTAAGAGCAAAAAAATGTGAGCAGACTGATTTTCATGAACAAAAAGACAGGAGCAGACAATTCTCAAAAAGAGAAAATACTACATGTTAGTAAGTAATCTGTTAGAAGATCTTCAACCTCACGGCTATTCAAAGAAATTCCAATCAAGACAGCAAACTGTCATTTTTTTCACCTTGATGTGTCATTTCATGCCACATGTAATTTGGTATGAAAAAGATTATAAAAGGGTAGGTCTCCCATTTAAGAGGAAACAATCAAGTAAGTTCACACATCACTGTGAGATGATAAGTTAGTTCACGCCCTGTGGAAAGCTATTTGGTAGCCTGTAACCAAGAGCCTTAAAATTTGCAGTATGCTTTGATATACTGTTACACAGAAGATTTCAACCATGAAAATTTCTGTGTACAAAGTTGTAAATTGTAGTGCTATTTATAATAGTACCCAAAAAACTAAATATTTTACAATAGAAGTACAGTTAAGCCCACTATAAGTTTACTTAAGAATTTGACCAAAAAAAAAAAAGAATGCTTAGATTATAATGTTAAGAGCAAAATACAGAACATAAGATTTTACTAGATATCTAGGGGTCACAGTCCTTTAAATCTGCACTAATATAGTAGCTGTAGTCCCTATGTAACTTTAAATGTTAATTATAGTTAAAATTGAAGTTAAATAAATTTAAAAATCATTTTTTTTAGTTGCATTAGCCACATTTTATGTGCTCAGTAGCCACTTGTAGCTAGTGGCTTCTGAATTAGACAACAACAGTACAAAAATGGCTTTTCATTATCTCATCAAGTTATTTTGGATGTACTGATATAAAATAACCTCCAAATTATACATAGCTCTCAAAGACTAGAAGAAAACAAAAATTAACAAAAATAAAATAGTTTTTTGTGGGCAGTTCAACTATGGGATTTTTTTTTTCTTTTCCTACTGTTATTTTTTAAATGTTCTATCATGACCACATATTAATTTTATAAAAGAAAAATTAAACTTTATTTCAAATGATTTTTTTTTATGTAGAAATGAATACAAGTATAGCTTGGGGGAAAACCAATTAAAATTTTTTCTTTTTGAGATAGAGTTCTGCTCTTGTTGCCCAGGCTGGAGTGCAATGGCACGATCTCAGCTCAAGGCAACCTCCACCTCCCGGGTTCAAGCAATTTTCCTGCCACCAATTAAAATTTACTCTCCACAGTTGAGTTCCGTGTGTGTGTGTGTGTGTGTGTGTGTGTGTGTGTGTGAGTGTGTGTGTGTGTGTGTTGTGCCATTAACATTTAGATTGTATCCTAATATCAGAAACTCAGATTCTTAGGGAATGGAGCACAATTGAATTGGAAAGCACTCTTGCAGGTGTTTTCACACAACTATGTATACCTGCAGAAATGTTCTATATGTTACAAATTGAATAAAAACTGACTATAGTATTTTTACATTAAATTTAAAATGACCACACCACCATGTCCTCTGTTTACTCTTCACAATTCCAAACAGACAGGTTACAAATGCATTCTTTTGGCCTTCACTTTGTGCCCTGGAGCCAACATTAAATGCTCACTGTGCCTCACTAGTAATACTCAAGGAAAAGAAGAAGCACTAGTGTCTACAGGAATAATCTGTATGTCCCTGTTTATTGTCTGCCTTAAGTTCATTTGTGTCTGCTTCTGGCTGAATCTGGCAAAGAGATACTAAGCGGACCTGAGCAAATGAGCTATTTCTACAAGCAAATGACCTAGGATGCATGGGAACAGATGCCTGTTCAGCCAAGTTTTACCTTTGTGCTCGTGACACAGTGCTAATGGGTCCATTGAAGTTCAAAATTAGAGTCCACCCATTCAAGTAGCCACTTACTATAGGTCTGTCTAGTTGTCTCCTTGGCTCTTTTGATGATTGGCTTGGTGCAACATCTCAAGGCCACTCTGTTGGTTATTGCTGAAATATTGTTTTATATGAATAGGGACATAACCCAAGGAGTTGGAAAAGATTGGGATGCTGAGTAAGTTATTGTTCTGACTAAAGTGTGAAGGTAAATCTATATCTTAATTATGCAAAAAAGGAATGCCTTTTCCAGTAGCTTGTGGGAAACAAATTACAGCCATCAACTTAGACAAGTTTGAAAAGTAGGAAGCATTAATCATCATGAGATTCAGGCTGGAAGGAATGCCTGTTACACCAGCTAAGGGCAATTACCCAGATACTTAGTAGAAGGAAACGTCACTTACAGTGTCACTTACAATGATAGTAACAACACATAGGATTTCAGTTTGCAGTGTGATAGAGCAATTTTTTAAAGGCAGTGGTGGCAGTTACTTTGGCCATCAGACATTACATCAGAGAGCAAAGAGAGAGAGGTCTCTCTTGAGCTGCTAGTGCTATAAGATGATAGCACAGAATAAGGGATGTGGACAGAATACCGGAAGCAGGAAGGAAAATTCAGTGAATTGAAAAGTCAGTATCATGAATACACAAAGCGTTAAATACCTGACTCTCAGTAAGTAACCCTTATGAGAAGAGGAAAGGAATTTATGTATGTAAGTAAAGGATAGATTTCGGATCCTTGACATCTAAGCATAAAGTAAAAAATAAGCATGAAGTGTGGCACATAGGATAATTGCTAAGTAGAAAGATCAATGGGCTGTGCACTAGACTTTGAAAGGAGGTGGTTGGTCACTTGACTGAACTGAAATACTAGAAAGTATTAATCCATTCATCTCTGTTAGTCCTACCTCTGTAAGTTCTAAGACTGTAGGCTTCCACATTGGAAAGGGTTACACATTTGTCTTGTTTCCTGTCACTCATGTTCTGGCTCTCCATTCTCCTTTGTCTCTCCTTGATCCCCAGTCTCTCATTCTGTCTTCCTTTTTTCCTCCTCCACTTTTCCCCAACAACACACTCTGGTTTGCACCAGGTCACATTACAAGGGCCTCACATGTGACCACATCTCATTGCTTAGGAACCTTAGACCTGCAGGTAATAGGCAAATATGTTCCATTTCTTTTCTTCTCTAAACATCCTATGCAAGTAGAACACATTGATGCATATGCAGAAACTATAATATTAAAATCTTCGGGAAGCCTAGAGAGTATGCCAAATTTGATCTCAAATAATCACTTGCAAAGATTTGCAAAGACTAAGAAAATTATCAAGGAAATCATATCTATCCAGCTGAGTTTGACGTTCTTAACATTTCCATCCCGACTCTGTGATTTGGATACCAGAAGTGCAATGGCTAGGAACCTGTCTTTAATTATTTCTTACTCCTCCTACTCCATTTGTATATTGTATCTGTTATTTTCTTGGTTTCCTCTGGGGTTGAGCATATTGAGCATCTTTAGAGATTTTGAAGATTCTCGCCTTTAGCAGGTGGAGAATCTTAGGAAGAAACATTCTCTATGTGAGGGAAATAGGCAGAAACCTGATGACTTTCCAGTTTTCTATAAATCAGATGTGCCTGGATTTGATGATGTGAATAAATTAACTATGTGCAGTTCCAGGGACTGGAAAGATTTCACTGGGTTTATAGTTTGGTCAGAGATTTGAGAGATGCAAATTGCCTCACCATGAGGTTCTTATGTAGCAATTTTGCCATCAGTGATAGAGGCTACTGTGTGCTCAGGCCACAGCTAGGGGCTTGGCATGCATTGTCTCATCTGTCCTCACAAACCCTGGGAGATACAGGAGGAGACCAAGGCTCAGAGATACTTAGCCACTTGCCCAAGGACACGGAGAGTATCTGAAACAGAGTCGTGTTTCCACTGAGGTCCCGAGCTCAGCCCTGGGCCACATTGCCATGTCAGCTTCCTCTCCTTGCCAGATAATCTGGAGCACATTTCCATATAGCAGATTCATGTGAATTCTTATACTTTTTTCCTCTTTCCACCTCCCTCCCCAACAGCAGGTGTTTGGCATAAAATGTATTTTGAATTCTCACAGCGTTGACACCAGATAGGACACATAACAATGTGATCCTGCTGGAGATACGAAGTCAAACACAGCAAACTTTTCCTTAAACAATTAAGGGAGGAAAGAAATATGCAGAAGGCCAGGCTTGTAAATTTTTTTTCATACAGCTTTGGCGTTATTTGTCTTCTGGGTTGTTGCATTTATTTACCCAGTAGACACAGACAAATGAGATAAACACCTGAGAGAGTATGTTCAGATTTTTCAAATTCTTCAATATTTGATAAGCTACAAATGATAATATTGATTCCATTGTTTTTTTTTTTTTTGAGATGGAGTCTCGCTCTGTCGCCCAGGGTGGAGTGCCATGGCGCGGTCTTGGGTCACTGCAGCCTCCACCGCCTGGGTTCAAGCGATTCTTCTGCCTCAGCCTCCTGAGTAGCTGGGACTACAGGCATGTGCCACCATGCCCAGCTAATTTTGTATTTTTAGTCAAGACAGGTTTCACCATGTTGGCCAGGCTGGCCTCAAACTGCTGACCTCGTGATCTGCCCACCTCGTGATCCGCCCGCCTTATCCTCCCAGAGTGCTGGGATTATAGGCATGAGCCGCCGCACCCAGCCAGTTGATTCAAATTTTACATTATAGGTCGTTACACAGAAAGTAAATCAACTGGTGTTGCTTTTTAAAAGTAATAATGACCATTAATAAAGTAATCTATAAGGTGTTCTTTAGTGAGTTATGTCTAAGAAGAAATAGTGAAGCTTGTTATAGCAATTAAAAGTGGAGAGTATAGGTTTGGAATGTCTTGTTTAAAAAAGAGAGTGAAGAGTGTTTTTAAAATAGTCTCGTATGAATTCTGGAGCATAAAATTCCTGTATCCTGACAGTCTCTTTTTTTTGTCAATTTCATAACCAGAAATGGTGCCAATGAAAATGATACCTGGTATGAACATGATTCGTCACGTGCAGTGTATGGAATGAGGCCCTGTGAGCTACTAGGTATAAAAATTTAGAGTGTAGATGTGTCCAGCAGATGTTATTTTAACCTATAACTCTCAAAGTCTGCATTTAAAACATCATAAGGCATCATAAACTATGTGCTTTTCCCTTCTACTGAGCAGTCGACTTTATAGACATGCTCATGTATTCATTGTGTCTGTATATCCGGACTTCAGTCATTTAAGTAGAGGGCAAGATGGCTCTGGCCTTCTTTTTTAGCAGAAAGCTTAGGGGACACACAATCACAGAATAATGAACACGGAAATTATCATCACAGAATCAGTCACCTGACTGGCTCCTGACATCAATTAGTGAGTCTGTGGATCACTCAAGGTCACTCAGCACCCTATGTGGTTTCCCTGAGACTCAAGAGCATCTGCACCCTAGAAAGCTTCATTCCAGTTTCTCTGGGGTCCATCCTACCTCAGGTCAGCTGAGAACAACTCATAGATGACTGTTAGGCCCTCAATGATGATTGTCATGAATGCCCTCATGCATGCTTATTTCTTAACTGTCTTGTTTGCGTTTAAGGGTGCATTTTAGACCTTTTGGGAAACGTAATTCAATGTGGTCTATCAATGTATTGATGGGAGGAAAAAAATACCACCAGGGAGAAAGACAGGCGGATAACTTGCATCAGGTAAAAGAATTAAGGGTCTGAGTCTGAATTTGTCTTTGCTCAGAAAGTAAGTGTGTTTTGTGAGAATATGTTCTTATTGTCAAGATAATGAGGAGTTGCAGAAGTTACTAAAATGGATGCTAGTTTGATGCTGACTTTTGACAGAGAGAAGCACCAATTTGGCAGAGAGGGATAAGGAAAGACAGCCTGTGGAGCAAATGTTGACTTCAATGACAACAGGGATACAAAGTGTATAGACATGAACTATTGTCCTTTTAGGTCCTTTGGTAATTTTTATGCAGAGATTTGTGCCAGACAATAGCCTGAAGAAAGCCAGCTTCCAGTTGGGGTCTTGGGCCACGTCCACTGAATCCAACCTTTTCCTTAATCAGAGGGATGTTTACTCTCTTTTCCTTCTTGCAAGCTCTCATTCATCTATAAAGAATCAGTTTGAAACTACCTTTGCTTTTCAACTTTTCCTGATCCACTGCACTGTCAAACCTTTCCTTCCTGTGTCACCCCAGCCTCCCCTACTTATCATTGCTTTGGTCCCCCCATGTGGGCCTGTAATGATGCATTGCATGTGTGTCTTCTTCAGTCTTCCAGGACAAGGGCTGTGTCTGCAGCATGCTCACGGCCAGCATCTCACAAGCTCTCATATGTATCTACCAAACCACTGGCAAACTAGGGATAGAACACCTGTGCTGGGGATGGGAGGAAGGAGCAAGCCCAATGGGGCTCTAGGAATAACTGCTTGGGGAAGTTGGGTTGACCTGGATACTGAAGGATTAGAAGTGGGGACAGCATTGCAGGCCACAAGTCAGGAACGTGCATTCATGTGGCAGTGGTGACATGGAATTTGTTTATCAGGAAAATAGACCATTTGTATAGGGGCTCAGATTAAAGACAGTGCCAAGTTGTGAATGCCAGACCGGAACTTGTAGCTTCACCTTGTAGGCAGCCTTACTTCATGTTAACAGGGAAATGCATTAAAAAGGAATATGTTCAGGATATTAGAGATCTTGAGAACTGATTTGAGATGTTAAATATTAGAGGTTTAAGACTCTTTGCTGATGGCTGAAATAGAGCTTTCTCTGATGATGGGTCATGGTAGAACACTCAGGGGTCACACCATCCTGACTGCAATTACAAAGCAGGGAGCAGGTACTCTGTCCTTCCTCCTCAGGGCCAAGGATTGGGATGAGTGCTTCTCAGTTTAGTGGTCTACCCTTTGGCTGGTTCCAGCCCATGGGAGAAGTGACTTATCTATCAATGTGGTCTAGGTGAGTATGACATTTCCATGGTCTCCTGTACCTGAAGCAGGCGACTGCACAGAGACCAACTAGAACACATACCATGGACACTCGCTTACAGCCTGTCCTCAGCCTTTGTGGCCTCTCTGGTCCTCCCTTCTCTATGGAAGTGGAGCTCAGGCAGGATCTACTTCTGGCAGCCCACCCTGTCCCTGCGCTCTGTCACCTGCACCAAAGCCACCATTCATTGGGAGGGCCAATTGTTTCCAGCTCAAGAGGAGTGGTGTGTGAGGACAACTAGCAGTTAGAACCCTCCTAGAGCCCCACAGAGTCCAGTTCCAACCTGTTAATGAGGAACCCTGTGTTTGGGATAGTAAAACCTTTACTAGTACTCTGCCCAGTGCGGTGGCTCACACCTTTAATCCCAGCACTTTGGAAGGCTGAGGCAGGCAGATCACTTGAGGTCAGGAGTACATGACCAGCCTGGCCAACATGGTAAAACCCTGTTTCTACTAAAAATACAAAACTTAGCCAAATGTGGTGGCGGGCACCTGTAGTCTTAGCTACTAGGGAGGCTGAGGCAGGAGACTCGCTCAAACTCAGGAGGCAGAGGTTGCAGTGAGCTGAGATCGTGCCACTGCACTCCAGTCTAGACAACAGAGTGAGACGCCATCTCGGTGGAGGAGAAGAAAACCTTTACTAGTATCCTCTTTGTACATTTATCAGCTGGTTAAAACCCCAAGATAAAGAGGGTGTGGTTAGCACCAACCCCCAGACTGCCTTTAAACCTGTCTTCAGAGTCAACAAAACCTCCTTGTTTTTTATTATGGGTCATATACATGGCTTGTACATTGATCCCTCTTGAAACGTCATGCTCTGGCAGATTACTGCAAAGCAGGTGCCATAAAGTCTCCAGGGACGTGCTGTTCCCTCATAGATTTAAATTTTTACTGAACAAAGTGGATTATGCCTCACACTCTGCACGTTCCACTACCTTATGAGTCATTGTGAAAAATCTCATTTAGTCCATTTAGGATTTAGTTCAGGGCTTTGATACAGAGCATGTTGGTTTGTAACTGTTCTCCTATAAAGGAAAAATAAAGGCATAAGGAATTTTTACTATGGAGTGGAAAACACCATATAGCATAGCATAAAGAATCTTAATTGGGAAAGAAAAAAATTCTGCACAGGATCAGAGGCTCAGCTGTTATGTGTTGACTTGCACTTATGATGAAAATGGGATACAGCGTCACCTCTCTCGTTGTCCCGGGCTCAGCAAGCTTTCTGCACCTTCCACAAAGTAGTCTTGTTAGAAATGCAGACCCTTGGCTCCACCCCATGCTGAAGCAGAAGCCTTGTTTTAAGGAGACCCCCATGTGATTCTTAGTGAGTGACACTAATGCTGGAGAAGCCCATCTTCAGAACAGTGCTTCACAAAGTTGAATGTGCATTCAAATCACCTGGAGGGCTTGTAAGAGGCAGATTCCTGGAGTCCCTCCTCAGAGATTCAATTTGGCAGGCCTGGTTGAAAGCTGACCTCATCTGCCAGTCATCTGCCCATTTTAGCTTTTCCCTGAGCTAGAAATGCAGACTTCAGTCCACGTGGCACCTGGTGAATGGTGATATGTCCTTGAGCAGCCCCAGACTGCATACATGCGTGAGCGTCAGTGGGACCTGCCTCAGAGCAGCCCCAGTGCCGCAGCACCGGGTGCAGACAGCCAGTGCCCTGGGCAAGTTGTCTCTGGAACACAGTGCTGGGTTCAGTCACTCTCCTGGCCACTGCCCTGCAGGCTGGCACAAGGCCCTCTCCCAGCAGACTCCATTAGGGCCTGGGGCTCCAGTCCAGTCTGGAAATTGCTAATCAGAGAGACATGGTGTGACTTCTTCTATATCAGTGCAAAGTCAGGCTCACCTTCCCTGTCTCTGCCCATGGTCTAGTCACTTACCCTTGAAGGTCCCTAGCCAGAAAAGTCTCAACTAGGGCCTCTTCCATTGGGAGCCAATCACACCCCTTCCAAAGAATGCTAAATATACTAAGGCTTTCCAATGGAGACTTGCTGGGTTGATGCCCAGGTGTACATACCTTTAGATGGGGCTCCTCTGAAGACCACAGCGTGACTTTCTAGAATTTCTGTAGCTATAAGTAACAGGAGAAAACCAAACAAACAAACAAAAACCTCACTCTCCCATCAGGGACGTCACTATCTAATTAACCTTCTTTAAATTTTTAAAAAATTATTTCACTTCTTATTAAGGCCTTTATTTTTCTTCAGTCCTAAAACTCTCAGCCTGTAACATCTCAAACTATATCATTTCTTAGTGTTATTTCCAGGGTTAAAATCTTATCACTGGCTATGAGAACCAGTAAAATGCTTTGCACAGTAAAGACATGTTTAAAGTCTGTGCATGTGATTTATATAGAAGAGAAATATATGCAGTGAGATAAACTCTGTCTCTTGAGCCATGATATCTTTCATTGTATCAGCCCACATATTTCATTGATTTTAGTTATCTATGCAATTGTAGGCACAAAATTAACAGGTTGACAAGATTGGGGACAATGGACTTTGCCTGATTTGGAAAGATCTGCTTTGGAAGTGTGCCTTTTCAACTTGATTTGAATTGGCACACTTTAGAGAAGAAAATAGGAAGACATATTCAGGATCCAGATTATTGTACTTGGTAAAAGCTGAGTTCCCTGGAGGTTTCCAGAACACCAGTCAAGGGTTATCCAGAGGAGCAATACGTGGCCTTTGTAACTCTTAACTGTGAAATTCAGGGAGCATCCTACCGCAGGCAGGCAAAAGCTGAGCACAAGGTGTTCACAGCCAGTCTATTCAGTCATTCTCATTCACTTCCTTGTATAAGTTTGGAGGGAGGATATATCCAGGTTTACCAACTGGAAGTATTTTGTATAATAAAAACCAGAAAAACACAACTCCAACTAGCTGAAAAAATTCCTGACAAATCCAAAGGCATGACCAAGCTTAGCCCTGGTCGGGGCAAGTGGTTAAAACCCAGGTGAGCAGGACCCGATTTCCTTTTCACCCACTTTTCAAGATGGCTGCTAAAAACTCCTGAGGCTCCATGATTCCTCTTCCACACTCTTCATGAAAGCAAGGTTCTCTCTTCCAGAGTTCCTAGCAAAAGTCCTCAAGTTAATTGGCCAAGTTGAGATGCTTAGCTAAACTGATCACCACAAATGAGGGGAGGGAAGCTCTAAGTGACTTGGGCCTGGATCAGAGCCCAGCCCCAAGCCAGCTCAGGGAACTAGGATGCTCTGGTGTAAGCCACCAGGACACCCGTTAGCAGTGGACGTGGGCACGATCCCAGGCAGCCCTCTCCATTGCTACAAACCCAGTCATAACATGGAGAACTAAGAAGCAAGGTTGGAAAGTGTATGCAGGATGAAGTGTACTCATGTATCGTGGCTCTTCTTTCCTATGGAAAGGAGAATTCCCAAATCTGCTGCCTTCATCTGTAACCCAAGGATGGGAATGATTCAGAGAGTGAGTCTGTGGGAGAAAGAATGGTAAGGAGAGACGAAAGAAGCTCTGAGGCCCTTCTGGCTTTTGGCTGATAAGTGTGCTTTTTTCAGAGGAATGATTTGACTCAGGAACAGCCTCAAATAGCATCTTCATTTATAGTAGCAAGCTGACTAATTTCCTTGAGAATCCATTTAGGGTTACTGTTACCTAGGTAGGCTTGAAAGTGTAGCTTCAGGTGAGAACACTTACTCACAGATGCTGAAAGTGAGAAATACTGTATTTTTATCTCCACGTAATTACTATGTGTATCTTCACAATTCTATATTAATAGTATAGTGAAACATAGGGAGAAAGCATGTACTCATGAACAGGAAATGTATGATCTTACAACATTTTCCATGTGTTTATAAAGGAAGGGTGTGTGTGTGTGTGTGTGTAGAGTAATGACTCTAGAAAACATCTAGAAATATAAATAGGCTTTTGGCAAAGAAGTGACTGTTTTGATTGTTTAGAATAGAGTTGATTGTGAGGTCCCAAATAAATATAGCTAAAGAAATACAAAATGAAGCCTGATATCTAATCCTTAGTTCAGATCTCAAGTGTTTAGTCATGAATGAATGGTTTTTGGTGGGAATTTATGACAGTGTGCCAGATTCACAACATGATTTCTAGGCTTTCAGTTATTTTCTCTTTCAACCATAAGAGCTATTTTAGCCAATTTTTATTATTATTACTCTCCAGCCTGAAAGTTTGCATAATGAAAATAGTGTGTGTCATGAATCATTCATGTATAAATCCTGACAAATCCAACACAGGGCTACAAAAACTGGATGTATATAAAAGATGGGTTGGACTTTATATAAAATACAGTTCACAAATTAAGTAAACATGTAATTCACTCGTTTTTTCTGATGATTTTTTTTTTGCAGAACCGAATGGAGGAAAGCAAGGCTCTCTTTAGAACAATTATCACATATCCCTGGTTCCAGAACTCCTCGGTGATTCTGTTCTTAAACAAGAAAGATCTTCTAGAGGAGAAAATCATGTATTCCCATCTAGTTGACTACTTCCCAGAATATGATGGTAAGTCAGCACTCATGCAACAGCTCAGTGAATAGGTTTTGTCTCCAGGCAACAGTATGGGAGTTAATGCACTACAGCGTACCATTATTGCCCTTGCCTTGTGCAGCCTGCGTGTTGGGACTGATACAGTAGAAATTATTGTTTGCCCTGTCTTTTAATGACATGAAACATTTCATTCCTTAATAATGCCAAAAGTCATAGAAAAAGAAACTCATCTGCTTTGAAATAGATCAGAAAAAGGAACAATCAAGTAATTTTGACCAATTATGTATCAGCTGTTATCGTCCCCTCTGTCTCTCCCTTTGATTTGGTTGCAGTCCACCTCTGCCTCTCCTTTTTCTGGGGAGAGAACACAATTTTGAAGTCAAGAGCCCACTACTGAAATCAGTCTACCCAGGTTCAGATCCCAGTTCTGACACTTATTTGTAGAACTACCATCAAGTTACTTGATTTTCTGGGCTTTAGGACCAAACTCATGAGATTGTTTTGTATACTGTAGTATATAACATATGCATACACTTAGCATGATGCGTGACACGTAGGACACATAGTGAATACTCAGGAAATACTTCCTTTTTTGAAACTTCATAGCCCATTGAAGTCCCACCATCCTTAGTACTAGTAACCCAGTTTTAAGCTCTTTGTACAGCACTTAGAATTTATAGCACTGTTTTTACTACTCCTATGGCTTTGCATTATTTGCTTTGTTCTTAGAGAAGGGTCTTGCCCTCCCCAAGTAGACTGTGAAATCCTGGACAACTAGACACCCAACCCATTCTGAGAAGCACTGGGTGATTGGTAACAAAATGCAGCCACGTGCAGCCACTTTGTTAAGTCAGAGTCACAGCTACTGCCCTAGAAGAGTTGATGTGACTAGGTGTGGTTATTCACATCTGTAACCCCAGCACTGTGGGAGACGAAAGTGAGAGGATCACTTGAGCACAGGAGTTCAAGCCCAGCCTGGGCAATGTAACAAGGCCTCTTGATAGAAAAAATGGGGCAGGAGGCAGGTCAAGGCTGCAACGAGCCGTGATCACGCCACTGTACTCCCGTCTGGGTAACAGGAGTGAGACCCTGTCTCAAAAACAAAGTCTATTTGGCAAGATAACCCCTCTCCCCCTTTGGCCCACTACCTGGCTTCATGAATAAAGTTTTATCGAGACATAGCCACACCCATTCATTATACACTGTCTATAGCTGCTTTCATACCACGACAGCAGAATTGGGTAATTGTGACAGAGATAGAATAGTTCCAAAGCCTAAAATACTCACTCTCTAGCCCTTTATAGAGAAAGTTTGCCAAGCCATGGTCTACATAGTAGTTAAGAGCACAAGCTCTGAAAAGTTCCACTTTGTCACTCACCAGCTATGTTGCCCCAGACAAATTTATTTAGCTACTCAGTTTATCCTTGGGCAAAAAAGACAATGAATGGAGTCATATGTAGATCACATAGCAGAAACCCAAAAGTCTCAACCCTAGCAGTGATGTAACAACAAGAGAAGAGACTATTTTTTAAATTACATATGGATATCAACATATGATATCCAGGATGGATATCAGTTCCAGTGTTTTTGTACTTCCTAAAGCTCCCTCAGAAAAGTAATTACTTTAAAAACCGAGATTAAATTTAGCTTCGTAGCTTTCTATGATGATACAAACACATCAAGGTTGGAGGTTTAGTCATCTTTTCATCCCACATGAATGTGGTACAGTGCTAGCTTGTGAAGGGAAACTGTAACATGTTAAATGAATTGAAGTTCCCTTCTCAAATACATACAAGATGCTGAAGATTGGTGAATTGAAAATATAAACATTTGGGGATGTTACCAGATGTTAGAAATGGTATCCTTTTTTGTTAGCAGTGTGTTCGTAGCCTCTCTTCAAGTACATTTTCCTTTGTGCTTTACTGTTCTTTTAAAAACACGTTCTCAGTCTAAACAGTGTTTTCTCTCTCACTCCTTTTAATTTGCACTAGCCTGGAAACAAATCATCAGTGCCTGAGACTGCACTTCTCAGTGTTGCTCAGGAAACTATGGGATGAGGTGACTGTGTGTGTAGTTAACTTGCTTTCCCACCTCAACAGGCTTCAAACACATCTACCTGAATATAGTAGGCATGAAGCATCTGGCTTAGATCCAAACACACTTGCCTCACACACACACACACACACACACACACACACACACACACACACACACACACACACACACACACACACACACAGATTCTTAATTTTTCTTGAAACTTGGTAAGAATCAGCGTGTGAGAAACTGCCACACCATACACAGCACCCCATCTTGTGGGCCGACACATTTTCATGATGCACTTGCATAATGGAGCATGCAGAACAGATAGAGCATGGTGCCCATGGAGCTGAACTCCTCTGAGGGGTTCTTTCAAGCCTCTCAGATGCAGCAGACCTAGCTACACTTCCCAGTGACTGACTGTTCTGCCATAAAAGACTTAGTCTGTGATCAGTGTTGGCAGTTTTTTTTTTTTTAT
This sequence comes from Cheracebus regulus, assembly GCA_963574635.1. Classification (NCBI taxonomy): domain Eukaryota; kingdom Metazoa; phylum Chordata; class Mammalia; order Primates; family Pitheciidae; genus Cheracebus; species Cheracebus regulus. Next base: position 21,874 of record CAUYQU010048563.1, read on the forward strand.
CTCTGTACCATACCTCCTTTCTCCAATAATTTCCCCATATTCCCCACCACTACAAGCATTTTCCTTCCAACATGTGCCCATTGTGAATATCTTTAAAGCTGAAGATTTTCTTTTTCTGTTACCTTACCCCATTGTACATATAATGAACAGGGGAAACTTGGCTATGGAAAAAGAAAAAAAGACACTGATTTTACAAAGCCAGTGTAGCTGTCATTACATGAAACTTCAAGCCCTTGTAAGATGAGCAAAGACTGAAAAAATTGAGGCCAACTCTGCAGTGATGTTTTTGTAATAAGCATGTTTATAGTATTATAAATTTCACACTTCTACTTTTCTGTACTTACAAGGTCTTAACATAATGAATACCATTTCTGTATTTCTCTTCAAGAAAGGAAATTACCATTTCCACACGGACTTGAATTGCAAGATTGTTCATAGAAACTGTGGAATTCTGCTCCTGCTGTGATGGCTATAATGATTTCTTTGTAGTGTATGTTTATTCAAATAACAATTTATGCCTAAAAATATAACACCTTTCAAGTGCACTTCAGTGAACTTGGATATACTTCTTATATTCTGTAGGGTAAATAAAAAAGAAAAGTTATAGTCCCTACTTTCCCAAATAGAGTAAGTACAAAATCATATAGAAGTTCATTCATAAGCCAGAAATATAATGTTCTTTTTGTGAAATAAGAGACTTCTCCAGCTCTGGCAATCTGTTTCTGGTTTCAAATATTTTTTATTACTTCTCTGGAATTAATAAGTTAACAGTACATTGAAAAAGATGGAACATTAATTATATATATATATATATATATATATATTTATTTGCTTGTATATGTATTTTACATACTGTTTTAGTTGTACTTTTTTATCTATTAAATATGATGCCAGCCATCTTAGTCATTAAAAAAAACTGAATTCTGGGCACCTACATCAAAAATTCAAATATTACTTTTTAAAATTGTACAAATCAGGATAATCTGTTTTCATAACTCTTTCCTCCTAACTTCTGGCATTATCAGATATAAGTTTTATAGGAGTAATCTCCAATTTATAAACAGTCTGGTTTGAGAATAATTCAAGTCAGCTGTCTGAAACTCAGGGTACATTTTGTTAGAAATGGTAGTCAAGCCCTCCATAGAGTTCTCCAAGATCTCTTTATCCCTACTAGCAGGTAACAAGAATATTGATAGAAAGAAAACCTGCCAGGAGTGGTGTCTGATGCCTGTAATCTCAGCACTTTGGGAGGCCGAGGTGGGCAGATCCCATGAGGCCAGGAATTCGAGACCAGCCTGGCCAATATGGTGAAACCCCATATCTACTCAAATACAAAAATTAGCCAGGCATGGTTGGCCGGCGCCTGTAGTCCCAGCTACTCAGGAGGCTGAAGCGGGAGAATCACTTGAACCCGGGAGGCAGAGGTTGCGGTGAGCTGAGATGACGCCACTGCACTCCAGCCTGGGCAACAGAGCGAGACTCCGTCTCAAAAAAAAAAAAAAAAAGTTTCTTATACACCTAACTTGACAAAAGGGGAGGAAATGCATATATAAAGTGACACAAAGACAAATATAGGTGTCTAATACTTGAAAGACTTGAACGGTGATGGTGTTTTGATGTTAACTAATTTGTAATAAGTTTTAAATTAACATATGTATCAGGACCTATTTAAGTACACTTTTAAAACATCTTTATTGAGATTATTTACATATCATATAATTCACTTAAAGTGTACAACTTGGTGGGGTTTGATATATTACATTATTAATTTTTTAAATTATAAAATATATATAAAATTTGCCATATTTACATTTTTAAATGCACAATTCACTGACATTAATTACACTCACAATACTGTGCAGCCATCACCAGTATTTTCAAAATGTTTTCATCACCTTATTTAAGCAACAACACCCCATTTCTTTCCTCCCTCTAACCCTTGGGAACCTCTAATCTACTTTGTCTTTATAAATTTACCTATTCTAAGTACCTCATATGTGTGCAAGTATACAATATTTGTTATTTTATGTTGGGCTTATTTAGTATGTTTTCCCAGTTCATGCTTATTACAGCATCTATCAGAGCTTTACTCTTTTTATGACTGAATAATATTCTGTTTCTGATATTCTAATATTCTGTTTGGTTCTGTTTGTTTTGTTACTCCATTTATCTGTTGAATGGGCAGTTAGATTGTGTTCCCCTTTTGGCTCTTGTTAACAGTGCTGCTATTAAAATTGATGTACATTGCTTCTTGCCCTTTGGCTAAAATCAAGTGTCTATCAGAGCCCCTGCTCTCAGTTCCTTTGGCTGTATACATTGGAGTAGACTAGCTGGGCCTGTCTTATGGTTATTCTATGTTTAGCTTTATGAGGAACTACCAAACTGTTTTCACAGCAGCTGCACATTTGTACATTCCCACAAACAGTGCACAAGAATTCAAATCCCTCCACATTCTCCGCAACCCTTGTTATTTCACACTTCTTATAGCCATTCTCGTAATTGTGAAGAGGTATCTCATTATGGTTTTGATTTGCATTTTCCTAAATGATTACCAGTGGTGTTGAACATCTTTTCCTGTGCTTATCGACCATTTGTATATCTTCTTTAGAGAAATGTCTGTTCAAGTCTTTAGCCTATTTTTAAATTGGGTTGTTACTGAATTGTAAGAGCTCTTTATATTCTGGATACTAAACCCTTATCAGATGACATGATTTGCAAATATTTTCTCCCATTCTATGTGTTGGGTTTTCACTTTCTTAATAATGGCCTTGGCCAGATGTGGTGGCTCATGCCTGCAATCCCAACACTTTGAGAGGCTGAGGTGGGAGGATCGCTTGAAGCCAAAAGTTTAAAGACCAGTCTGGATGACATAGACACCATCCTTACAAAAAATTTGAAAATTAGGCATGGAGGCACTTACAGTTCCAGCTACTCAGGAGACTAAGGCAAGAGGATCACTTGAGCCCAGAAGGTTAAGGCTGCAGTGAGCCATGATCATGCCACTACACTGTAGCCTGGGTAGTAGAGCAAGACTCTGTCTCAGGGAAAAAAAAAAAAAAAAGGTCCTTGGATACACAAAAGTTTTTAATTTTGATGAAGTCCAATTTATTTTTCCTTTTGTGAAAAATACAACCTGTGCTATGGTGTCATATCTAAGAATCCACTGCAAAGTTACATTTTTAGTTTATCTTGCTAGATAAATCACAGTCCTTTTTCAAAGCATCTAGGGGAATTCTTGGTTACAATAGACTTTTTTTTTAGATCACTCAGTCACCCAGGCTGGAGTGCAGTGGCATGGTCTCGGCTCACTGCAACCTCCGCCTCCCCAGTTCAGATGATTCTTCTGCCTCGGCCTTGTAGTTGAGACTACAGGCATGTGCCACAATGCCCGGCTAATTTTTATAGTTTTAGTAAAGATGGGTTTCACTATGTTGTCCAGGCTGCTCTCGAACTCATGATCCACCCTCCTCAGCCTCCTAAAGTGCTAGGATTACAGGTGTGAGCCACCGTGCCCAGCCAAGAGACTCCTCCTTAAATCAGTTATTTAAGAAAATACAGGCCAGATGCGTGGCTCATGGCTGTAATCCCAGCACTTTGGGAGGCCAAGGTGGGTGGATCACCTGAGATTAGGAGTTCAAGACAAACCTGGCCAACATGTCAAAACTCTGTCTCTACTAAAAAAGCAAAATTAGCTAGTGTGATGGCAGGCACATGTAAGTAACCCCAGCTGCTTGGGAGGCTGCAGGAGAATCGCTTGAACCTGGGAGGCAGAGGTTGCAGTGAGCCAAGATCTCATCATTGCACTCCAGTGTGGGCCATAGAGTAAGACTCAATTTCAAAAAAAAAAAAAAAGAAAATATAAACCAATTGTTCTATCATCACACATGAACTGAATGCTACACAAATGTAGTGTGCTCACAAATACCAGAAGTCTATGGAAGTGAGACTGCAAAGGCCCATTGTGGACAGACCTGACCTTATAAACAGGAGTTCTATTCTAAGAGAGAGGTCAGTCTGGAAGATGGAAAATGATCCATAATGTTGGGTCGTTTGGAGGGCAGATTGACAGGAGAGCCCGAGGCAGCTGTGTCTTTGTACATATTTATTATATAGCTGAAACCAACATAATTAACTCAGTTGAGCATAAGTAAGCTATCACTCCCCTCAGAAGCCTACACATCATGGCTTCCTATCAGGGAATCAGAGTGAAGGCCAAGCTAGAAAATAAACTTAGCCTTGGTGTTCAAGTCATCTGTCTGCTTTCACCTATCCACATTTTGTGAATGTGTGGATGGATGGATGGACAGATGGACAATCAGACATACTAGTGTTAGGGAAAATCATTATAACAGATCAAATCTTCAATGCAGATGTAGGCTTCATGAGCAATGACATAATAAATATTTATTGAACAAGTGATAACTGAATGCATTAGCAGATTAGGTAACAAAGTGTCCCTCTTGTCTCCTGGCCAAAAGGACCCCAGAGAGATGCCCAGGCAGCCCGAGAATTCATCCTGAAGATGTTCGTGGACCTGAACCCAGACAGTGACAAAATTATCTACTCCCACTTCACGTGCGCCACAGACACCGAGAATATCCGCTTTGTCTTTGCTGCCGTCAAGGACACCATCCTCCAGTTGAACCTGAAGGAGTACAATCTGGTCTAATTGTGCCTCCTAGACACCCATCCTGCCCTTCCCTGGTGGGCTATTGAAGATACACAAGAGGGACTGTATTTCTGTGGAAAACGATTTGCATAATACTAATTTATTGCCGTCCTGGACTCTGTGTGAGCGTGTCCACAGAGTTTGTAGTAAATATTATGATTTTATTTAAACTATTCAGAGGAAAAACAGAGGATGCTGAAGTACAGTCCCAGCTCATTTCCTCTCTGTCTTTTTTTTAGGCAAAACCTTGTGACTCAATGTATTTTACATCCTCAGTCATGCACTCACAAAGACAAGACTTGTTTCTCTCTCTCTCTTTCTTTTCTATGGAGCAAAACAAAGCTGATTTCCCTTTTTTTTCCCTCCTAATCCATACCTCCCTGATTTTTTTCCCCAGGTTAAAATGGCCTTTATCCTAGGTTCCATTCTTGGTCAAGTTTTTCTCTCAAATGATACAGTCAGGACACATCATTCGATTTAAGCCATCATCAGCTTAAGTTTGTCGTTTTTGCTGAAGGATTATATGTATTAATAATACTGTGGTTTTAAATGTATTGCTCTGGATACACACATAGTTTCTTTTTTAATAGAATATACTGTCTTGTCTCACTTTGGACTGGGACAATGAATGCCCATCTGACAGTTAAGTGTCATTTCTTTTACATGTTTACCTTCAGCCATAGCTTGATTGCTCGGAGAAATGTACAGAAGGCAGGGTCAAAGACACACAGGAATCCTCTCTTTTGAAATGCCACGTGCCATTGTCTTTCCATCCTTCTTTGCTTTTTTTTCACCCTTTCAATTGCAGATGCCAAAAAAGATGCCAACAGACACTACATTACCCTAATGGCTGCTACCCAGAACCTTTGTATAGGTTGTTCTTAATTTTTTTTTTTTGGTTCAAGCTTTTCCTTTCTCTTTTTTCCTTAGTGTTTGGGCCACAATTTTAAAATGACTTTTATTATGGGTATGTGTTGCCAAAGCTGGCTTTTTGTCAAATAAAATAAATGAATAGGAAGAACTTAAAAAATAAAAGCTGGTATCTTAAAATGTAAGAGAGTAAGACTGTGAAGCCTCAAATGAGTGGCCGAGAATGAACCAGAAAAGCCGATGGCCAAACCAACAGTTGGTAACTGTAAATTCGATTCTCACGGTCCGTTCTGTTCTTTGCCTTTAAGATGACATTGTTAGTGTTCATGTCCCATGTTCAGTGTCCAAACGGGCAATGTAGAAAAGTATCCTGTGTTGTTTAACAGGAAATCTGTTTATGTCTCTTTATCTGAAACCAGTTTCACTCTCAATGGTTCTTTAAGTTCAATTAAGTCTGCCAGGAACACTGGTTGATAGTATTGTTCTAACACCTTTAATTTCCCAAATCTCAAGTTTCTTCTCATTTACCACATTTCAAGATCTTGAACTGGTAACTGGTTAGGTTGAACTTAAGAAAGATTTGTGGACTTAACTCAAAAGTAACCTCTCAGTGTTCTATAGAACATGTATTTGTGTAACTGAACCTATTAGGAGAAATGTTTGAAATTCGCTATGTGCAATTTTTCAACAAATGCAAAAAAAAAAAAAAAAATACAGCACATATACTGAGGAGCTTCTGTCAAGCAGCTTCAGTTGAAATTTAAGAAAATAAATTATGATTGTTTAAAGCTGCTGGGACATTAGAATTAGGCCATGATACTGGTCTCATTTTAACTATAGTGGTATTGGGCACTAGTCTAAACTTCCATATAAATCACTCTTTTGGAACAAAGTGGGAGGGAGAAAATTAACGGCCTGTTATTTAAGTACCAAAGCCACCAAACAGTAATGAAATGTTCTCATTCTTGATTCTCTTAGCCTCAAACAACACAGGTTACTTTATTTTTCCCCTTGCTCAGAAAGCACCTGTAATTTAACAAACAGACTGCCTGTAGGTATAGTGCAATTACGAATGCTCTAATCATTGTACATACATCTCTCTTGAGATTGCAGCATCCATACTGGCTTTGTAATCATTAATTTTTTTGGCAGATTGAATGTGCTGTATTGATATGTATCTATGTAATTGTATTGTATGTCTATAGCTAATTCACATTTTGAATAATGTTATTTTATTTACTTTTTTAAGAGAGGAGAATGTAAATTTGTCAGTTTATTTCTGACTAGGGATATTTTCTTTCCATTTAGAAAAGAAGAAAAAAACCTTACTGTCGTACAGAGCGGTACTAGCATCGTGCTGTATAAAATCATTTGCACATTCCTGAGTAGAGGTATACTGATTATAAGACCCAAAGGTAATTTCATAGCAAAATACATAAAATCAGTCGGAGCTTTTATACAAACATGGAAACCAACTTTGTAGAACTTTTGCCATTTGATCTAGGATTGGAATATGAGCTTTTATACAATTCATATTCTTATTTGGCAAATGCACAGTTTAGTATTACCTCTCTGATGGCCTTTACTAGAAAGGCAGTTTTAGAAGCTATTGTGATCCACTAAGGAAATGTTTTAACAGCTAGAGACCACTGCTTGCCTGAAAGGGCATTCTTAAATTTGGTGCAGCAAAAAAAAAAAAAAAAAAAGAAAAAAAAAGAAAAAAAAGTAAACAACATTTGAAGGCCTACAGTGTGTATAGAGAAAACCTCTTCACAAGATCATAAGTGTTACAGTTTTAGGGAATCAAGATATTCTATTTAATAGAGCTATAGTAGATGTAGTCAATTAAACCTGATCTCAAAGCTCAAAGAAGCTGAGCAAAACAGGGAAAGATTGTTATATCTGTCTTTATGAAATTGGGATGGAATTTGCTATGCAGAATTAAGGTTTGTGGCTTCACTGTTCCTATAGGGTGCATGACAAGATCCCTTCTCTTGAGAAAGGAAAAAATTGATCACCCTAGCAGCAGTGATGCATAGAAACCTAATTGTAGCCACACTAGTCAATCGAAGCTAAAGGATTTTTTTTTTTTTTTTTTTTGGTTTCTTTGGGGTTTTATCGAAGGGGCTAGGGGCGGGACAGGATTCTTTTCAGTTTTGTATAAAAACAAAGTTTACTCATGCTTTATATTATATTGTGATTGCAAGCGTTGTAAGCGTGTGCCACTGGCCGCCTATTGTTGATGCTTAGGTATTGGAGGCCTGTGGTGAGTTTCATGGTGACTTGGGCATGTCTTATTCAAAAACAAAAACATAAAACACAGAAACCTTTCTTCAGCATACCAAGGCAAGCAGCCACTTCATGACTCACTTAACACATTGCAGTGTACCAGTTTACAGATGATTTTTCCCTTTTTTGCGTGACATGGCAGTTCCAACCCCCAGAGAATTCCTTATTTGTAAATTGGAAGTTTCTACTATGCCTTACAGAGCTTAAATTCAGAAGTTTGTGCCTCATATCTGAAACAAAGGGAAATAACACACCCATTCAAAAGAAAGAAAAGACATCTAGAAGTTTTTGGTTTTGTTTTTAACATTTCCATATAAAGAGCTCTGTTGAATGTCATGTATAGACTGGAAAAAAAATCTTAGGAACCTGCATATGTTGTTTACTAGCAGATGACAACTACAAAAGGAGTTTGAAGAACACGTGAAACTTGTATTTTTTTTTTGGTAGGTTAACTAGCAGGCCTATTTTAAAAAGGTAATTCAGCTAAAGGGCAATTTACTTTTTTGTACTTCAGACTATCTTGATTGTCAAAGTGTACGAACTGTAATTTTAAAATTTATACTGCCACATGATTGTAAATTTTAGTTGTCTTAAGTTAGGATTTGGTGAAAAGCTATTTATGCTGGATTTGGGTCAAAATGACTTATTTGCAAAAAAAATAATAATAATGGGAAGAAAGGGCTGTATAATGAAATACTGCAAGACTCACATATTGGTTGGAAATTTCCCTCAAATCACCCACCGATTACCCTTGATTTCCCTTTGTTTTCAGTTTATCAAAAAGAATGAATGAAATGAAATATAGCAGAATGTTAACCCATATAAAAATAAAGTGTACCCAAATATTGTAATGTATATTGCTGCTCTTATTCAAATTAAATAAGGGTTTAAAACCACTTAATTGGTAATCAACATCTCAATTGATACAAATAAGGAGTGCTTGGTATACATTAATATTTTCTTCCAAAGAGATATCTTTGGTTAGAAATACACACAAAAATTAAGACTAGTAATACTGTATGTTTATCTATCTACATATTTCCAGCATATGTAGCGTTAATAGATCTGTCCTGGTAACTGTGTCTTTGGGATTTCATTTTGGTTCCATCAAATTAGGAAAAGAAATGGCTTAGTTGTATATGATTAGCTAGAGATTTTTGGAGCCAGACACCTGCAGTTCAGTAGATAACTTAGTACAGAGTCTAAACTTGTCATTTTTCTCACAAAATAGCCATTTCCTGCTGTCTTCCCAATGATCACTGCCCTTTCAATAACACTCTTGCCTTTAGAATCATATGTTCAAAGTATGAATACACACCTAACACATAGTAGGTGCTCAAATATTAATTTCCTCCTTGCCTTCTTATCTACCCTGTGTCCTCCATTTTCCCCCATATGATTCCAACCCAATAGCAAATGGCATTTACATGTTATGAAAACATCTATTGGGTAAAATTGGATCTTGGATAAAGAAATTCTGACTTTTATATAAGCTTTTGGTAGACAGAAAAACAGTAAGATATTCATCGGTAGAAATTTTTAAGTTCAGGAAAGCTGGAATAGTACTATGTAACTTTGTCCAGGTTACTTTGAAACAAACACATTTTTGGTGGATTTCTTTTCCTCAAAGAATTCTCTAAATGCAACTCCTTGCTGGATTCCTTACCTATCATGTTGGAAACCCTTACTAGACCTATGTATTTAGGGAGTTTTGTCAGAAAACATTTTTAACTTGCAGTATTTAAAAGAATCATATTTACTGTTCTTAAAATGTCATTCAAATGCATGTACTGTCTATTGTTTGGGGATGGGAACTAGTTTTGCAAAAAACACCTAATGTTGTATAATAATGCCCCAATGATCTTGCTGGTTAAAAATACAGTATTTTTGGCCATAATTTTGTACCATAGTATTCTTCATTCTTGAGTTTTGCTTCCGTTGAAGTTGCCCGAGCCTCTCAGAATGCTTCGTATTAGCAGGAGTATTGAAATCCATCTTTCCTTCCTTAACACACCTTATTGTGCATATACATATTCCAAAGTAAACAAGTTTAATGGTTTCCAAAAAGAAACACCGAATACTTTTTCCCTTATGTGTATAATAAATGTAACAGCCTCCTTTAGTGGAAATATACATATTGGTAGCATTTATCAGATTATTTACCCTCTTAAAAAACTTGCCTTAATTTAGATTATAATAAACTGTTTAAAAATTTAAATAACTGTCCAATAAAGACTTGAAAGGAGCCAGCAATCTTCAATCTGAGGCAGTCTTCTAATCAGTAAAAAGAATCCACACATCTGTCCTGGTTTGCTGGGTAGCCCACTGGGCTCAGGCCAATGCCTGGCTTAAGAGTTTTGCTCATTTGAACACTGGCAGTGAGTGGGTAGACTCCACATGGGAAAAATGACCTGGTGAGGTGTCCTCTGATTTTTAGAAACACACATCTAGGCTTTTGAGGTCAGCTAAAAATCAGCTGCTTCTAGATTTCTTAAGTGGAGGTAATTGTGGCAAGTGGCTTTCTGGAAAATGGGTGCTTTTGTGGAGACTTCAAACCACAGCAAAAGCAAACCTGTTCCTGTTACTTGTAAGTCACTCCAACTGGCAGCCAGCCCTTGCTTATGAATTTTTGTTGTTCAGAATATGTCCCCTCTAAATATTTAGAGATGAGAGTGTCATTTTTGCTTAAAGGCCTTCAGCGCTCCTTGCATGATTTAGAGACCATTTCCAGTAGATGGTGTCCTCTCTCTCTATCTTACTGTTCAGGGAATGGCATGGCACTGACTGTCATCTAGAACAGCCCTGGAGTGACAGTTCCCACACCCTATTTCCACAGACACTGGAGTCTTAAGCTACACACAAGTGCTCCCCTCTCTGGCCTTCTGACCTAAGCTTGACCCCTTTAGGACCAATATCTATCTGTGTCATCATCCCAGAGACCCCCACCCAGAGGAAAAAAACACAAACTCTCTGAAAACTCATTGGGCCAAATATTTTAACCTGACTTTTTGGCTCATAGAGCAAGCCCACACTGTCAAGATTGTTTTTTGTCCTTTCTGGAAGCAATAACAAAATAGTTGGCTCAAAAGTGTCCTGCTTTACTCGCCATTTTTCCCGCCTTCTCACATTTGTCTCTCAGATTGTGATACCCTGAGTGCTGCCTCTTGAGAGACAATTAAACCATAGCAGAAAGGTGGAACTTGATGCTAAGGAACAACCAGGTACACTGGATCATGTGTGCAGAGCAACTTCGAGGGTAAATTAGCCAGTTTCTTGCTTTTCGCTTGTCTAATTTCAAATGATTATCATACTCATGAGCTTCTCCATATTTAAAGCCTTATTGAAATTTGGTCAGGGGTTGAGAGTGAAAGGCAGTGATTAGGAGTGGCTTTCTGGCTGATTTGTTTTAAATTATGCATTATCGTCATTTTTTTTTGTTTCATTGCCATGGCTAACTAAAACATGGATCCAGCTATTGGGTAAAGAACTATATCCAGTCCATTTTAAGGGAGTCCCATAGGTTCCTGCAAAACAAGACTGGTTATAAAATGTAGGTCTCTCTAAAATCTAAGATGCATAAGTACTGAAAAGATTATTTTCCCTTTGAATTCTTATTTATGCCTCAAGACTATTGAAATTTGATTTCTGTTGATTTTTCTCTCTTCCTGTTTTCTTCAATAATGCAAAGACCAGAATATTTTTCTGTCTTATAAGCCTGTGGATAAAATAAGGCAACTTACCCTCTTTAAGAGTAATCACACCGAACCATGTTAACAGAGAGCTGGAAGGCAGGGCTCCCAGGGTTCATGCCTCTTGTAGCCCTAGAGACGTTTTTGCAGCTCAGGAGATGCGGCCTTCCCCATAGAGATAGACTGCTTAAAGGGCCCTGGGGACTGACTGTCATCTGTTTCCAGTTTGCTCCGTATGCCTATGTTGGGTCTTAAAAACATCTTAAAAACAAGGTCTGCAAATGGAGATTCCACACTGTGTCCAGCTGCCAGGATGCTAATGTGTAGCTGCTGACAGGACTGTGTGTCTGCCCTGAGGTAAGCCTCACCTAGAAGAGCATATCTTTTGGGAATCCTGGCACCACCTGCCAACATACTGTCAAGTCAGGGTACCACCCCGGACATGCCTGAGGTACAGGTGCCATGTCAGGGGTTACAGCATCAATGGTTATGTTCTAGGAATTTGAACAGTCTTAGCAAAAGGGGCCAGCCTGCTTTCTGTGGGTTAGAAAAGGCCCACTCCAGTGGTACCCTGGTAAACAGCGAGAGGGGGCATCTCAGGAGGAGTTATAGGATTGTGACACTGATTTATCTCCCACCACACCCAATGTGAAGCTACCAATGTGATGTCACTGAACTCAGAGTTGAAAAAAGATGCTGACACCTGGCTCTCAAGGTGCGCTGCATGCCACCCTCAGGTCCTTTAGGTGATGCCTTTCTGTAAACCTGGAGAGTGTCAGCAGGACAGGCCAGGCCTGCTTACTGCACCTGAAGAATACGCATTCCTTCCCCTGTGATTTTGAGCCAATGACCAAAAAACAAACTGGCCCCCTGCCCATGATGGGCCCTGACAAGTGGCAGCTCTGCTGGAAATATAAAATATTTAAACTCGAATCAGTTTGGGCAGCAGATTTACCTAACACTTTTCGTGTGTGTGTGTGTGTGTGTGTTTAATGTCTTGGCATCACCAACCAACTCAGTCACTGAACAAAGAGGAAAAGCCCACACCAGTGTTCATGTCACTTGGGTAAAACCAATCCAAGTATTTTTAAAAACATCTCTACACATATAAAATCACATGTAAAATCTCAAGATGGTTTTATCTTGTTGACGCTGATATACACACGCAAGTATCTGCACATCTAAACAGTGAGGCTTGCTTATCCCCATGGTTACTATAAGCATTTTATCTCACGGAAGGTAATTCTTCATATTGACATGATTACAACTAAAATTATCATAAAACCCACAGCTCACGTTTCTTTTTTAAAAACTATTCTCTCCCCACTCTTTCCAGGTGCTGTTTTTTCGAAACTCTGCCTTAATCTAGGAAAGAATATCTAATTATGGCACATTAAAAAAAAAAAAAAAAAACGTTAAAAGACAGTTGAACTTAGACTGAGGCTTCACTGTCTCTGAGCAATGAAGGGATGTATTTCCAGCAGACAGGAAGAGTCTCAGACCAGGTACAAAAGCTGGATTAAATATCTGTCTCATTACAAAAGCCACACATCAGGTACACACTTCCTGTAGATGTTATCGTTTCCATTCCTGAATTAAGTCTTCTTTCTGTAGACTGCTTACTACTTCCTACTCCAGATGATGAATTGCCAGAACACCAGGCACCTACCACACAGCTTATACAGAACGACAAACTCAAACACACAGAGTTTGGGGACTGTTCTTGTGTCATTTACTCTTCAATCTGCTGGAGGTGCCTTGCTGCACATTCCATATCCACTGGTCCACCCAGGGGGTTGCTGCAGGCAGTTCAGGGTAGGAGACCCCTGCACCCTTCTAGCATTCTCTGGCCACCAGCCAAAAACCAGGAATTGATGCCTCAAGAGTGACATGACAGGCAAGGGACAAGAGTCCGTGGATACACGCTTTGGCTGTTGGCCCTCAGTAGGTAAACCTGAGGTTCGTCCTACAAGTCTCTCTAGGTCCCCCAGAGCAGGACTCAGCCCCAGCTGCTGTCGGTGGAACTCAGTCAAGAATATACCCTTTATCGGCTTTTCTCTCCCCGTGGTCTCACTTGTGTACACGCTCACACAGTGCTTTATGGCATCACTTCTCAAACTCCATGCACCTAAACTCCTTACACAGGATCTACTTCGGGGAAAATATCAGCTCAGACAGTGAGGATCAGCGGATGGCTTTCATTGTCAAGGACAATGAAAATGGGATAATCAATAGGTCATAAATGAGGCTAGTAAACACTTTGCCTTGTATGGACTCCCAACTGCAGCTGATGGTTGAGGTTCAAGATTACCACCAGGAACCCTAGCATAATATGAATTTGCCACAAAGGCCCACAGTGGGAGATTCTGTGGAGAGAGATATAGACATAGACACACACACACACACACACACACACACACACACACCCCTGTACTAATACAATCTATACAATGTGATATAACCTATTCAATACAAATCTCTACAATAATAGTATATTTATGAAAAAATATACATTTCTTATAAGTTACTTGCAGAGGCCAGGCACAGTGGCTCACGCCTGTAATCCAAGCACTTTAGGAGGCCAAGGTGGATGGATCGCTTGAGGTCAGAAGTTCAAGACCAGCCTGGTCAACATGGTGAAACCTCATCTCTACTAAAAATACAAAAATTAGCTGGGCGTTGTGGCACACGCCTGTAGTCCCAGCTACTTGGCAGGCTGAAACAGGAGAACCCCTTGAACCCGGGAGGCAGAAGTTGCAGTGAGCCCATATCGTGCCACTGCACTCCAGCCTGGGCGACAGAGTGAAACTCTGTCTCCAAAAAAAAAAAAAGTTACTTCTACAGCATTTTAAAGAGATAAGCTAAGAGTTTATAATCATTATTTTAGAGGTGGAGGACGAGGGGTCTCACCATGTTGCCCAGGCTGGCCTTGAATTCCTGGCCTCAAGCCATCTTCCCAGGAACTTGGTGTCCCCAGTAGCTGGGACTACAGGCATGCACTTCACTCAGCTAAGAGTAACTTTTAATTGTTGAAGAAAAGTGACTTAGGCATTTTCACTCTACTCTCATGTTTTGAGAGGGACCCTGTCCTCCCTTCCTCCACCTGCCCAGCACTGGCCACTGACTCCCAGGATGAGCGCCCACACCAGCCCTGAGTAATCGATTCCAGATGCTCAGGTCAGCTGCCTCCTGGGAGACACCCATGCACTTTCATTCTTGCGCCTCAGGCCAGAGGATGGTGCTGACATCGAGGCAAAAAGGAAAGAAGAAAGAATCTTCTGTCAGAGAATTGGCACATATGGCGACATTTAATCATTGGGAGAAAATCGGAGAAGAGAGAACATATATTTGAAACTATCACAAAAGTAAAGGAGCATTATCTGGGCCACGTTCTGAGAAAGAGTATCTGCCTTAGAAGAAGGAGGAGGAAGAGCGAGAAGCAGAGGAGGGGGAGGGGGAGGGGGGGAGAGGGAGGAGGGGGATGGGGAGGGGGGGAGGGAGGAGGGAATGGGGAGGAGGGGGGAGAGGGAGGAGGGGGATGAGGAGGAGGGAGAAGAAGGAAGAAGAAAAACTTTCACCGATTTTTTTATGGCTGGTAAAAGATGTCCTTAGGAAAAACAAATGAAGGAGGCTATGTTGCAAAGCTTGATGAAACAGGACTTTAGAAACAGGTCTTTAGAATGAGAAGCTCTCTGCTGATGCAAAAAATCTATTAGGACACTATTTTACTTCTAATGTTTGAATATATTTTTCTAAAATATGTTGGAATGTACTGAAATTGTATTTAACTGTCTAATTTATTAACTAAGTTGAGTAGATTGTGAAGGAATCAACTTTTGAGTGGGGGCTGCATGTTTGTATATTTTGAGATGATCCACAGCTAAATAAAATTGTATTCAAACCCAAATTGCATTCAAAACCAAATGCCCTCGAGAGAAACTATTTTCCTAGATCCTAACCTATTGGGATTTCATCAGAGCCTAATCAACCTATGAGAAAGGAAACACCCAACTCCAACCCCCTCTAGCTTTTGCCTTCCCCATGGGAGAAGCAAAGTACCAAACACCAGTCTCTTCCAGCCATCTTATCCTGTGTAAGGCAGGAAGAAACTCAGAGTCACTTGTGAAAAGTCCATGGCCCAGGGGCACAGGCTTATTACAAGACTGTGTGTCATCACAGGACTGTAGAATACTTTCCCTCATTCAGACCTTACCACTAATTACTAAGGCCTATTTACTGGATTTCCTTTCATCCAGTACATCATATCCAGCTTTAAACATTACAAAGCATACTAAACGACAAAAAGAGAAAACAATGCAGTTTCAAGAGACATAGTGAGCATCAGATCCAGACCCAGATATGGCAGAGATGCTGGAATTTTTAGAGCAGGAATTTAAAACAGTCATGATTAATCTGCTGAGAGCTCTAATGGAAAAAGTAGACAACCTTTAAGAACAAATGGGAAATGAAAGCATACAGGCAGAAATTCTAAGAAAAAAGAAAAGGAATAACAGAGATCCAAAACACTGTAATAAAAATTAAGTATGCCTTTGATGGCCTCATTAGTAGACTGGACATGGCTGAGAAAACAATCTCTGAGCTGGAATATATGTCAACAGAAACTTCCAAAACTGAAAAGCGGAGAGAAAAAAAAAACACTAAAAAACAAAAACAAAGGGTTTCATTTTGGGATGATAAAAATCCTTAAACTCAGATAGTAGTGTCTTTTTCTGTTTTCTGATACAACTCCACCCTAAGAAGAACTAAAAAGCTGAACAAACTGAAAAACCAACAACTCTTCTTAGATCCCTCAGACAAGTGAAGTCACAGGGCAAATCGTTGTCCTCAAACTGGAGAGACAGACAAACACAGAGAATCACTACTCAATGAAGCAGAAACCCAGGAGAAAAAGCCTCTACCAAAACCAGTGCCAGGATACAAAAACCTAAACAGTAATTGACACATTCTGGAAGGTTTGATCTGTACCGTCTGAGAGTTGAAACTCCAGATAAGCCAGTCATGGGAGACCCTCATACTTTGGTGAGTTTTAATTCCAGGAGCTCAAGCAGGCTCTCACAGTGAGTATCAGGGGAAAATCCCCTCATGCTTCCAGTGGAAGGAAAGGGAAATAAAGCATTTTGAAATACACCAGGCCATCCTGTTTGTCTTAACAAGGCCTGTTCTCGAGAGAAACTTTTTACTAGAGCCTAAACTATTGGAGTTTTATCAGAGTCTGACCAACCTGGGGGAAGGGAAATACCCAAATGTAGCACACACTGGCCATCCTGACATGCTGAAGGAGGGAAAGAAGATTGAGAAAATTCAGAGTCCAGAGGAACAGACTCTCTACAAGACTGACAATCATAGGAACAGAAAAAGCCTCCTCTTTCCCCATGTTACTAAAGGTCTCTATGCAGCAGCTCCTTTCATCCACTGCATTGTAAACAGTTACCAAGAAAAAAGTTACAAGGCATACTAGAAGGCAATAAACACACAGTGTGAAGTGACAGAGCAAGCGAAATCAGATTCAAATATGTCAGGAATGTTGAATTTTTCAGAGCAGAAATTTAAAACAACTGTAACTAATATGCTAAGGGCTCTAGTGGATAAAGTAGACAGTGTGCAAGGACAGACAGGAAATACAGGCAGAGACTGAAATTCCAAGAAAGAACGAAAAGCAAATGATAGAGATAAAAAAACCACACAAATAAAGAATGCTTTGAGTAGTAGGCTGGACATAGATGAGGAAAAAGTACAGAGTTTAATATCTCAACAGAAACTTCCAAAACTGGTAAGAAAAAAAAGACGAAGAAAACAAGAACAGAATATCCCAGAACTGTGGGGAAACTACAAACGTGATGACATAGGCATTATGAGGATATCACAAGGAGAATAAAGAGAGAAAGAAATAGAATAACTTTTTAAAGTCATAATGACTGATATTTCCCCATTTTCTGCAAATTAATGTTAGACACGAAACCACAGATCTAACAAGCTCAGAGAACACCAAGCAGAATAAATGCAAAACACACACACACACACGCACACACACAACTACACATACACAAATAATATTCAAATTGTGAAAAATCAAAGGTAAAGAAAAAATCTTGGAAAAATCCAGAGGCAGGGGGGACATGTTACCAGTAGAGTACCAAGAATTGTGCCTTAGTCTGAATCTTCTGCAGAATGATTTGTGTTTGGTAAATAGCTCAAGACTTTCAAAAGCAGAAGCTTGAAGTCACAAGTTCTCCAAGAAATAGATGTGTTTTGAGAAAATAAAATGATGTGGACAGCAAACTATGCAAAGCACATTCTTTAAGCATTACTGCCGTTTAGTGATGATAAAACACCACATGGATGAAGTGACTTCTACTTATTGGCTCCCTGCCCCACCATGACACAGGCCTTGCTTTCAGCTAAACCTGCAAGATGCTCTTGTAACCCTAACCTTCCTGATATCAATTAGCTAATAAAATAAGACTCAAGTGAATAGCAAAATTGATACCTTCACTTTGTAGACATACTGTTTCTACCTTGTGTTGTCTCTCAGAATCAGTCAGCCTGAATACAAATTAAAGATTTTGTTCCGGTTGGCCACAGTGGCACATGTCTGTAATTCCAGCACTTTGGGAGGCTGAGGCGGGCAGATCACCTGAGGTCAGGAGTTCGAGACCAGCCTGACCAACATGGAGAGACTCTGTCTCTATAAAAAACACAAAAATTAGCTGGGCATCGTGGCACATGCCTGTAATCCCAGCTACCTGGGGGTCTGAGATAGAATCGCTTGAGCCTGGGAGGCAGAGGTTGTGGCAAGCTGAGATTGCACCATTGCACTCCAGTCTGGGCAACAAGAGTGAAACTCCATCTCAAAAAAAAAAAAAAAAAAAATTGTTCCTCAGTCATTCCCCTAGCTCATGCAGCCAACAATCTAACTCCCTGGCAGGGAAATCTTAGCACAATGAACTAAATTTTTCCGAATTTCTCCACTTCCTACTGAGCAGCAAGTTGGACTTTTATGATTGCAGATTTTGCACTGAACATGTGTTCAACACATGCAACTCAAATATCAACTTCCCAAACTGAGTTCAATGTAGGGGGCATATGGAGTTTGGGGAAAAGGTAAAAGGAGTCTGGGACGTACTTATGGTGATGGCAAGGGGTCATTCTTCATCCTAACTCCTCTCTTTTCTAAAGAAAGCCAGCCAGCAGAGACAAAGAACCCCTACATAGCATGGGGGACTTGAGGGGTGGAAAGCAGAAAGGCCATTGGGGAACCTGGAAACTAGATGTAGATATATTTGTTTCCTTTCCAAAACAAGTCTATTCCCATATTTGTTTCACAAAGATTATATCTTCAAAGGCATGATCCTCTCCTCTTGTGAATGCAAAATTTAAGAAGATTAACTGCATGGTTAAAATTGTTTCTTATAACCAATTCTGCTGCATTTAGAAAATGTGTGGGAACACTGTGATCCCTTCAGTCCACAGATAGCGGAATAGACCCTCTGGGATGAACCAAGCATTCTCATGAGTTTTGGGAACAGATGTTATAGCATATATCACTTTTCTCTGCCATCCAAGCTGGTACAAATCCTACATATGCCTTTACATCATGATAACAGGAAGAAGTCATATTTCTGGCAAACTCAGTTATACAGAACACAGTCTCAAATTTGAAAGAAAAAGAAATGGCTGAAGCTGTAAGAGAAATCACAAAGGAAATGCACTAAAGCTTGAGTTTTCAGGGTTCTCAATTCTATTGACTCTTACTCTACATACAGTGCTAACGTGGCTAATTGCATGGTGAAGAGCTTTGACTGCAGTCGCACAATGCAAGACTGGATCCCCGGCTCTGCTTCTAATTAATCATCAACTGGGGCGAGTAGGTGCAGCCTCTCTAAACCTCTACTTCACTGTAAAATGGGGATGATCATGGCACCAACATCTGAAGATCAAATGAGATATTTTAAAAAGAGGTGTTTAGTACAGTGTGTGGCCAATTGCTCAATAAATATTTCTAGTTATTATTATAGCAAAAAAAAAGGAGAAGAAAAATTATAAAAGAACTAAAAGGCCACAGGAGACCAACACATTTATTACAGCGGAAGAATCTCTAGCAGTCCTGTGATCACTGACGTAATTATGATATTGGCACAAAAGGCAATAATCAGCTTCCATGAGAAGAATCAGGATTAAGAAAAACTTAGATGATCCTCAAGACAACTTTTTTAAGATGAGAGAAACGTTGGAAAATTTCTTCAATGTATTATTTTAATTAATTTATTGAGAAGGAGTCTGCTCTGTCACCCAGTCTGGAATGCAGTGGTGTGATCTCAGTTCACTGCAACCTCCACCTCCCAGGTTCAAACGATTCTCCTGCCTCAGTGTCCCGAGTAGCTGGAATTACAGGTGCATGCCACCATGCCCAGCTAATTTTCTGTATTTTTGTAGTAGAGACAGTGTTTCACTGTGTTAGCCAGGATGGTCTCGATCTCCTGACCTTGTGATCTGCCCGCCTTGGCCTCCCGAAGTGCTGGGATTACAGGTATGAGCCACTGGCCGGGCCATATTATTTTTATTATTGAAAAATAAATTCAATTATAGTAAAAAGAAAGCATCCTTGAAGTTTAATAAAAATCTACTTAATTAGATATTTGTTTCTGGGAAGACGGAATATCCATCTTTTTCCCTATTCTCAACAAGGACAACTAAAAACACTGCGCATTATATACAGTATAAACATAAGAAGAATCTGAGAGGGGCAGAGAAAACAGACTGCCTAGACTTCAGCCCTGAGAAAAGATGCAATGCTGAATCCCCTGTATTTCCTTTTGCTCCATATATTCCAGGCTTAGAGCCAAAGCAGCTGCTGACCCAGAAACACCAACAGGTGCAGGTTGTGAAAGCCCTGACAGAAGCTGGTTCTCTCTAGCTACAGGACCAAGAAAGGGGAAGGTAGCAAACTTTTAGACAGTAACCCCTCTCCTTCAGCCAAACACCTTGGACAAACTGTGGCCCCGCTCCCACTCATACCAGCAAATGTCAAGTGTGAATCCCAGATTTCCACCCTCACAAAGCTGTGATGAGGTGCCCCAACATCCCCGGTAAAATGGTATCAGAGAGGCCAAGGAGGGAGCTAGGACTCTTATCCTTGCTGGCTGGTCATAAGTCCTTTCCAGCCCTCACAGGTTCAGTGGAAAGCACATGGCAGGTTTTAACTGCCATTCCCACCCAGAGTAACAAAACGCCTCTCCCTCTCCCTGCACAGGCGGTATCAGAGGAGGAACCCTGCAGAGTCAGGACTTTCATTATTGTCCAACAGTAATGAGGATACCCCCAACAGAGTGTCAGTTATGATCATATGGGGAGTCAGAACTCCCACTTTGGCCCAGTAGTAAGGAGAAGTCTGTATCCTTGGGCATCAACAAAGGTGTGTTGGAGAACCTGGACTTCTACCTGCACCTGGAAGGAACAAGCTGATACCTCCTTACCCTGCCAGAGTTCTGTGAGATCCAGCTAACACCAGTTTAGATAAGATTCCTAGCAAAATATGAACATGTCCAGATTTCACTTAAAAATCACTCATTGGCTGGGTGCAGTGGCTCACGCCAGTAATCCCAGCACGCTAAGAGGCTGAGGTGGGCAGATCATGAGGTCAGGAATTTGAGACCAGCCTAGCCAACATGGTGAAAACCCGCCTCTACTAAAAATACAAAAATTAGCCAGGTTTGGTGACGGGCACCTGTAATCCCAGCTACTCAGGAGGCTGAGGCAGGAGAATCATTTGGACTTGGGAGGCTGAGGTTGCAATGAGCTGAGATCACACCATTGCACTCCAGCCTGGGCGACAGGGAAGACTCTGTCTCAAAAAAAAAAAAAATCACTCATCATGCTAAAAACTAGGAAGATATCAAAATAATTAAAAAATAACAATCAATAGATACTAACACCAAGATGCTAGAGATATTAGGATTATCTGACAGCAATTTTATTTTATTTATTTTTTTGGGGGGTGCTTTTATGTTTTAAGTTCCAGGATACATGTACAGAATGTGCAGGTTTGTTACATAGGTCAATGTGTGTCATGGTGGTTTGCTGCAGCTATCAACTCATCACCTAGATATTAAGTCCCGCATGCATTTGCTATTTATCCTGATGCTCTTCCTCCCCGACTCCCCCGCCAAGCCCTGGTGCTTGTTGTCCCCCTCACTGTGTCCATGTGTCTCACAAAAATTTTAAAACAACAAAAATGAAAATGCTCAGTGAGCAATTATGAACCTGCTTGAAACAAATGAAAAGGTCAAGTCTCAGGAATAAAATTAAGTGTCTTAGTAAATAAATATAAACTATATAGAACAAATAGAAATTTTACAACTGAAAACTACAATAAATGAACTAAACAATGTAATGGATGAACTCAACAGCAGAATGAAGTGGGCAGAAGAAAGAAGCAAGGAACTGGAAGAAAGAGCAATGGTAATAACCAATCCGAACAACAAAGAGTGGAAAAAAAAAAAGCACAGAGCATCAAGCGCCTATGGGAATATAACAAAAGCCCAAACATTTATGTTATTAGAGTCCTAGAAAGAGAGCAGAAAGAGAGTGGGACTGAAAAAGTATTCAAAGAAATAATGGGTGAAACTTCCCATGTTTGGAAACAGACATAAACATACAGATTGAAGTTCAGTGAACCCCAAAAGTGATAAACCCAAAGAAAGATATGCCAAGACATAAGATACTTAAACTTCTGTAAACTAAAGACAGAGAAAATCTTGAAAGCAATCAAAGAAATATGGTACCTTACCTATAGGGGAAAAACAGTTATATTGGCCCTGGATTTCTCATCAGAAACCATGGAAGCCAGAGAAAATTAGCACAGTACTTTTCAGTTGCCAAAGTAAATGTCAATTCAGAATCCTGTATCCAGTGAAAATATCCTTTAGGAATGAAGGCAAAATTCAGACATTCTCAGATGAGGAAACACTACGAGAGTCTGTCGCCAACAGACCTGTCCTAAATAATGTATGAAGGAAGCTGTCTAAACAGAAAGAACGTCAAAGAGAAGGTTTAAAAGACGGAATCTTGGAATATCAGGAAGAAAGAACACAGTAAGCAAAAAATACAAATAAATAAAATAGACTTTTCTTCACCACTTCAAGTTTTCAATGTTTCTTTGATGCTGAAGCAAAAATTATAACATTGTTTCATCTTGGTTCTAAATGGATCTAGAGAAAATATTTAAGATAACTATTTTAAATGGTGAAGAGTAAATAGATGTATAGGAGGATATGGTATTTATACTTCACTCAAACTGTAAACTGATGACACCAGTAGACTGGGATAAATTATACACACATCCACCCACACACACACAAATACACACATACACACACACACACACACATGCACATACACAGTACCACCTACAGCAACCACTGAAAAAGCTATTCAAAGAGATATATTTTAAAAAACTATAGATAAATAAAAATGGAATTCTAAAACATGCTCAAGTAATCCATAAGAATGCAATGAAAAGGCCAGGTGCAGTGGCTCATGCCTGTCATCTCGGCACATTGGGAGGCTAATGTAGGCAGATACCTGAGGTCAGGAGTTTGAGACCAGTTTGGCCAACATGGTGAAACACTGTCTCTACTAAAAATACAAAAATTAGCCAGGCGTGGTGGTGGGCACCTGTAATTCCAGCCACTGGGGAGGCTGAGGCAGGAGAATCACTTGAACCCAGAGGTGGAGGCTGCAGTGAGCTGAGATCACACCACTGCACTCCAGCCTGGGTGATAAAGGGAGACTCGGTCTGAAAAAAAAAAAAAAAAAAGAACGTAGAGAAATAAAAACCAAAGAGAATAAACAGAAAACAAAAATGGCACACTTAAACCCTAACATATCAATAATCATATTAAATGTACACAGTCTAAATATACCAAGTAAAAAAAAAACAGATATAGTCTCTACAAGAAACATATTTCAAACATAATGATGTAGACAAGTTAAAAGTAAAAAGGTGGAAAAAAGATATACTACACAAACATTAATCAAAGGAAAGCAGGAGTAACCATATTAACATTAGACTAAGTAGACTTCACAGAAAAGAATTACTGTAGATACATAGGGACACAATATAATGATAAAGGGTCAGTTCACTAAGAAGACACAGTGGTCCTAAATGTGTATGCACCAAACAAAGCTGCAAAATATGTAAGGCAAAAAATAGAACTGAAAGGAGAAATGGGCAAATCCACAAGTATAATTGGAGATATCAAAACCCTTCTCTCAACAGTTGGTACAAAAACTAGACAGAAAGCCAGCTGGGCACGGTGGCTCATGCCTGTAATCTCAGCACTTTGGGAGGCTGAGGTGGGTAAATCACTTCAGGTCAGCAGTTCGAGACCAGCCTGGCCAACATGGTCAAACCCTGTCTCCACTAAAAATACAAAAATTGGCTGGGCATGGTGGCACATGCCTGTACTCCCAGCTACTCGAAAGGCTGAGGCAGGAGAATTGCTTGAACCCAGGAGACAGAGGTTGCAGTGAGCCAAGACTGCGCCACTGCACTGTAGCCTGGGTGACAGAGCAGCATTGAGACTCCGTCTCAAAACAAAGAAACAAACAAAAAATGACACAGAAAATCAGCAAGGATGTATAAGAATTCAACAATCAGATCCTAACATTTATAGAATATTCCACCCAATAACAGTAGAACATATTCTTCTCCAAGCATCTACGGACCACATACCAAGATATACCATATCCTGGGCAATAAAACAAATCTCAACAAATTTAAAAGACCCGAAATCACATAGAGTGCATTCCTCAACTGCAAGGAAATCAAAGGAGACACCAGTAACAGAAAGTAACAGGAAAAGCTCCAAGCACTTGGAAATTAATGAGCATACTTCTAAATAATCCATGGGTCAAAGAGGAGGCCTCAAGGAAAATTTCAAAATACATTGCATTGAGTGAAAACAGAAATACAGCCTATCGAAATGCATGGGTGCTGAAAGTAAAATTCATAGCATTAAACACACACATTAGAAAACAGGAAAAGCCTCAAGTCGATGATTTAAGCTTCCACCTTAAGTGCTGAGGAGAAAAAAAGAGCAAAAGAAACCCAAAGCAAGCAGAAGGAAGGAAACAGTGATGATTAGAAGCAGACATAAATTAAATTGAAAATAGAAAAACAAGAGAGAAAAATCAATGAAACAACTGGTTCTCTGAAAAGACTGAGAAAATCAACAAACCTGCAACCAGGATAAGCTAGACAGTAATATCAAACATAAATAAATAAGAATTTTTAAAAAATCAACACACCTCTAGCAAGACAAAAGAGAGCGAGCAAGCGCAAGAAGAGAGAGATGACCAGTATCGGGGTGAGACTGGGAAGATCACTACAGACATCAAAATACAATAAGGCAGAACAGGAGTGGAGCAAGACGACCAAATAGAGGGCTCCACTGATCATCCCTTCACAAGAACACCAAATTTAACAACTATCTGCATTTTTTAAAAGCCTTCATAAGAACAACAACAAAAGTCAGGTGAGCACTCACATCACCTGATTCTAACTTCATATCACTGAAAAAGGCACTGAAGCAGGTCGGAAAGACAGTCTTGAATTGCCAGTACCACCCCTCCCCCACCCCTGGCAGCCGCTGTGTGGCATGGAGAGAAAATCTGTGCACTTGGGAGAGGGAGGCATGGCAACTGTGAGACTTGGCATTGAACTCAGTGCTGCCCTGTCACAGCGGAGAGCAAAATCAGGCTGAACTCAGCTGACGCCCGCCCACAGAGGGAGCATTTATGCCAGCCCTCGCCAGAGGAGAACTGCCCACTCCAACAGTTGAACTTGAGTTTTGGCAAGCCTCACCACCACGGGCTGAAGGGCCCTGGGGCCCTAGATAAATTTAAAAGGCAGTTTAGGCCATGAGTACTGCAACTTCTAGGCAAGTGCTAGTGCTGAGCTAGGCTTGGAGACCCATACAATTTATGGAGACCCATACAATTTACCGAGACACAAGCTAGGGCAGCTAAGGGAGTGTTTGTGCCACTCCTCCCACAACCCCAGGCAGCACAGCTTGTGGTTCTAAAATGGACCCCTTCCTTCTGCTTGAGAGGAGGAGAGGGACAAATAAAGCGGTCTTCATCTTGCATCATAGATACCAGCTCAGCCACAGTAGGATAGGGCACCAGGCAGAGTCATGAGGTCCCCATTCCAGGCCCTAGCTCCCAGATGACATTTCTGGACACATCCAGGGCCAGAGGGAGCCTGCTGCCTTGAAGGGAAGGACCCAGTCCTAGAAGGAGCCATCACTTGCTGACTAAAGAGCTCTTGGATCTGGAGAAATCTACCTGGTACTCTATTGTACTGTGGCTGAGATGGCACTCAAACCATGAGATGTGATTCCCAGGTAGTACACCATGGGCCTTGGCTCGGACTCTGAGACATGCTGGCAACAGGTGAGATTCAGAACATTTCCAGTTGTGGTGGCTAGGATGACAAAAACTCCTTTTGCTTGAGAAAAGCAGAGGGAAAGAAAAGGGACTTTGTCTTGTACTCTAGCTACCACATCAGCCACAGGGAAGTAGAGCACCAGGTGGGCTCTTGGAGTTTTCCAATTCCAGGCCTTGACTCTTGAACAGCATTTCTGGACCTGCCCTGGGCCAGAGGAAAGCCCACTGCCCTGAACAGTAAGTCCCAGGTCTGGCAGCACTTGACCACAAGCTAACTGCAGAGTCTTTGGGAGCTTGAGTGAACACTGTTGGTGGTTTGGCAGTATTCCCTGTGGTCCTATGGTGGTGGTAGCTACAGGGTGAGGCTCCTCTACCTGTAGAGGAAAGAGTAGGAAAGACTGCATCTCATGGTTTAAGTGCCATCTCAGCCACAGTAGAATAGAATACCAAGTAGATTTCTAAGGTGGTCGACTCCAGTTCCTGGCTCCTGGATAGCATCTGGACCTGCCTGTTGGCCTGAGGGAATTTGCTGCCCTGAAAGGAAGAACACAAGCCTGGCTGGCTTCACCACCTGCTGACTGTAGAGCCCTAGGGCCTTAAGCAAACATAGGCAGTAACCAGGAAGTGCTTTCGTGGGCCTTGGGCAAGACCCAGTGCTGTGCTGGCTTCAGGTCTGACCCAGAGCAGTCCCAGTGGTGGTGGCCATGGGGTGCTTTTGTTACCCCACCCCCAGCTCCAGATAGCTCAGCACAGACAGACTCCATTTGTTTGGGAGAAAGGGAAGAGAACAGAATCTTTGTCTGGTAATCCAGATAATTCTTCGATATATTATCCAAGACCACATAGGCAGTGCCTCCACAAGTCTTTAAGAACCACAGCGTTACTAGGCTTGAGGTGCCCCTTAAAACACATATGGCTTACATCAAAACCCAACTCCTTCCAAATACCTGACAAGCCTTCCCAAGAAGGATGGATACTAACAAGCCCAGACTGTGAAGACTACAATAAATATCTAACTTGTCAATTCCTAGACACCAACAAACATCCTCAAGTATCATGATCATCCAGGAAAACATGACACCACCAAATGAACTAAATAAGGCACCAGGGACAAATCCTGGAGAAACAGAGATATGTGATCTTTCTGACAGAGAATTCAAAATAGCTGTTTTGAGGAAACTCAAAGAAAGAAATTCAAGATCACACAGAGAAGAAATGCAGGACTCCATCAGAAAAATTTAACAAAGAAATTGAAATTATTAAAAAGATTCAAGCAGAAATTCTGGAGCTGAAAATGGAGTTGAGATATTGATAAATGCATCAGAATCTCTTAGTATCAGAATTGATCAAGCAGAAGAAAGAATAAGTGAGCTTCAAGACAAAATACATAGTCAGAGGAGACAACAGAATAAAGAACAGAAAAGAATGGAGCACTCCTACAAGATTTAGAAAATAGCATCAAAGGGGACAAATTTAAGAGTTATTGGCCTTAAAGTGGAGGCAGAAAAAGATATAGGAGTACAAAATTTATTAATAACAGAGAACTTCTAAAACATAGAGAAAGATGTCAATATGCAAGCACAAAAAGGTTATACACCAAGCAGATTTAACCCAAAAAAAGACTACCTCAAAGCATTTAATAATCAAACTCCCAAAGATCAAAAACAAAGAAAGAATCCTAAAAGCATCAAGAGAAAAGAAACACATAACACACAATGGAGCTCCAATATGCCTGGCAGCAGACTTTTTAGAGAAAACCACACAGGCCAGGAAAGAATGGCATGTTCTGAAAGAAGAAAACTTTTACACTAGAATAGTATATCTGGCGAAAAATATCCTTCAAACATGAAGGAGAAATAAAGACTTTCCCAGACAAACAAAAGCTGAGGGATTTCAACAACACCAGTCCTACAAGAAATGCTAAAGGAGATACTTCATTCAAAAAGAAAAGGACATTAAGACCAATAGGAAGTCATCTGAAGGTATAAAACTCACTGATGATAGCAGGAAAACAGAATATTATAATACTGTAACTGTGGTATGTAAACTCTTAAGTAGAAAGACTAAAAGATGAACCAATCAAAAATAATAATTACAACAACTTTTCAAGACACAGACAATACAGTAAGATCTAACTAAAAACAACAAAATGTTTAAAAGTGGGGGGGATGAAGTTAAAGTGTTGTTTTTACCAATTTTCTTTTTGCTTGTTTGTTTATGCAAGCAGTGTTAAGTTGTTATTAGCTTAAAAATAATGGGTTATAAAATAGTATAATGCAAGCCTCATGGTAACCTCAAATCAAAAAACATACAATAGATACACAAAAAATAAAAAGCAAGAAACTAAAGTCATACCACCAGAGAAAATCACCTTCACTAAAAAGAAGACAGGAAGAAAAGAAGGAAAAGACCACAAAACAACCAGAAAATAAATAACAAAATGGCAGAAGTAAGTCCTTACTTTTCAATAATAAGATTGAATGTAAAAGGGCTAAACTCTCCAAAGAGAGAGTTGCTGAATGGATTTTTTAAAAAGACTCAATGATTTGTTGCCTAAAAGAAACACACTGCGCTTATAATGACACAGGTAGACTGAAAATAAAGGGATGGAAAAGCTATTCAGTACCAATGGAAACCAAAAAAGAGCAGGAATAGTTATATCAGGCAAAATAGATTTCAAGAAAAAAACTGTAAGAACAGACAAAGAAGGTCATGTAATGATAAAGGGGTCAATTCAGCAACAGGATGTAATAAATATATATGTACCCAACAGTGGAGCACTCTGATATAGAAAGTAAATATTAATACAGTTAAGGACTGAAAAGCCTTTCCTCTAAAATCTAGAACGTGACAAGGATGCCCACTGTCACCACTGTTATTCAACATAATACTGGAAGTTTCAGTAAAGGAAAGCCCCAGACCCAATGGCTTCACAGCTGAATTTACCAAACCTTTAAATAAGAAGTAACACAAATTCTACTCAAACTATTCTGAAAAATATAGGGGGAGGGGATACTTCCAAACTCATTCAGTGAGGTCAGTATTACCCTGATACCAAAACCAGAAAAAGACACATCTAAAAAGGAAAATGACAGGCCAATATCATTTGGTCAATATCAAATGGAGACAGGCCAATATCTCTGATGAATATTGATGATAAAATTCTCAAAAAAAAAAAAATCAGCAAACTCAATTCCACAACATATGAAAAAGATCATTCATCATGACCAAGTGGAATTGATTCCTGGGCTGCAAAGACAATTCGACATATGCAAAGCAATGTGATATATTGTATCAACAAAACAAAGGACAAAAACCTTATGATCACCTCAATTGATACTGAAAAAGCCTTTGATAAAATTCAACATCCTTTCATGATTAAAAAAAAAAAAAACCTGCCAAAAAACTGAGATGTAGAAGAAACATACCTCAACATAATAAATGCCGCATAGACACATTCACAGCTGGCATCATAATGAGGGGGGAAAACTGAAAGCCTTGCCTCTAAGATTTGGATTAAGATAAAGATGCCTATTTTTGCCAATGTTACTCAACATAGTGCTGGAAGTCCTAGCTAAAGCAATCAGACAAGAGAAAAAAATAAAGGGCATTTGAATTGGAAAGGAAGAAGTCAAATTATCCTTGTTTGGATATGATATACTGTATTAGAGAAACCTAAAGACTCCACAAAAAACTATCAGAACTGATTTAAAAAATTCAGTAAAGTTGCAGGATCAACATACTAAAATCAGTAGCATTTTTATATGCCAACAGCAAACAATCTGAAAAAAAAAATCGAGAAAGTAATCCCACTAACACTAGCTACAAATAAAGTAAAATACCTAGGAATTAACTTAACCAAAGAAGTGAAAGATCTCTACAATGAAAACTATAAAACGTTGATGCAAGAAATTGAAGAGGATACAAAAAAATGAAAAGATATTTCATCTTCATGAATTAGAAAAATCAATTTTGTTAAAATGTCCATACTACTCAAAGCAATCTACAGATTCAATGCAATCTCTATCAAAGTACCAATGACATTCTTCACATAAATAGAAAAAAAAAACAGTAAAATTTATATGGAACCACAAAAGACCCAGAATAACCAAACCCCTCCTAAGCAAAGGGAATGAAACTGGAGGAATCATATTACCTGACTTCAAATTATACTACTTAGCTATAGTAACCAAAACAGCATAAGACTGACATGAAAATAGAAACATAGACCAGTGGAACAGAATACATAACCCAAAAATGAACCCATACATCTACAATATGCTCATTTTTGACAAAGGTGCTAAGAACATAGCATCTTTTATTGAAGAAAGGGCAGTTTCTTCATATCCATATGAAGAAGAATATGCAGAAGAATAAAAGTAGACCTCTATCTCTCATCATATACACAAAGCTAATCAAAATGGATTAAAGACTTAAATCTAAGTCCTCAAACTATGAAGTTACTAAAAGAAAACACTGGGGAAACTCAGGATGTTGGAGTGGACAAAGATTTCTTGAGTAATACCCTATAAACACAGGCCACCGAAACAAAAATGGAAAAATGGGATTACATTAAGTTAAAAAAGCTTCTGCACAGCAAAGGAAACAATCAACAAAGTGAAGAGACAACCCACAGAATGGGAGAAAATATTTGCAAACTATCCCCACCAAGGTATTAGTAACCAGAAGATGTAAGAAGTGCAAACAAGTCTATAAGAAACAATCTAGTAATTCCATTTTTTAAAATAGGCAAAAGATTTGAGTAGACATTTCTCAAAAGGAGATATACAAATGGCAAACAAGTATATGAAAGGTACTCAGCATCACTGATCATCAGGTCAAAACTACAATGAGATAGCATCTCACCCCAGTTCAAATGTCTTTTATCCAAAAGACAGGCAATAACAAATGCTGGCAAGGATGTGGAGAAAAGAGAACCTTCATACACTGTTGGTGGGAATGTAAATTAGTACAACCACTAAGGAGAACAGTTTGGAGGTTCCTCAAAAAACTAAAAATAGAGGTACCGTATGATCCAGCAATCCAGTTTCTAGGTATATACCCAAAGGATAGGAAATCAGTCTGTCTAAGAGATCTGCACTGCCATGTTTATGGCAGCACTGTTCACAATAGCCAAGATTTGGAAGCAATCTAAGTGTCCATCAACAGATGAATGGATAAAGAAAATGTGGTACATATACATTATCGGGTACTATTCTGCCATAAAAAAGAATAAGATTCTGTCATTTGCAACCTCATGGTTGGAATTGGAGATCATTATGTTAAGTGAAATAAGCCAGGCACAGAAACACAAACTTCCCTGATTCTCACTTATTTGTTGGAGCTAAAAATTAAAACAATTGAACTCATGGAGACAGAGAATAGAATGATGGTTGCCATAGTCTGTTGTATGGGTGGGTGGGAGGGAAGCGGGGATGGTTAATGGGTACAAAATAACAGAATAAGAACTAGTATTTGCTATGACAACAGGGTAAATATAGTAAAAAATAATTGTTCTTCTCAAAATATCTAAAGAAGTATAATTGGATTGTTTATAACACAAAGATAAATGCTTGAGGTGATGGATACCCCATTCATCCTGATGTGATTATTATGCATTGCATGCTTGTATCAAAATATTTCAGGTAACTAATACACACATGATATTTGGTTTGGCTCTGTGTTCCCACCCAAATCTCATCTTGTAGCTCCCATAATTCCCATGGGTTGTGGGAGAGACCCAGTGGGAGATAACTAAATCATGGGGGCAGGTCTTTCCCATGCTGTTCTCATAATCGTGAATAAGTCCCACAAGATCTGATGATTTTAAAAAGTAGAGTTTCACCTGCACAAGCTCTCTCTTTGCTTGCTGCCATCCATGTAAGATGTGACTTGCTCCTCCTTGCCTTCCACTATGATTGTGAGGCCTCCCCAGACATATGGAACTGTAAGTCCATCAAACCTCTTTTTCTTTTGTAAATCACCCAGTCTTGGGTATGTCTTTATCAGCAGTGTAAATACAGACTAATCCAATACACTTACTACATAGCCACAAAAATTAAAAATAAATTGTTTAAACATACATGCACATACATCTATATAAAATGAGGCAATACTTTGAATAATGCTGCACACATAAATCTGATCTCTTAGACGAAATAGATCACTTTCTCAAAACCACAGATTACCACCACTCATCCAATACAAAACAGATAATTTAAATACCTTTATAACTGGTAAGGAAATTGAAATTCATAATTTAAAGATTATCTGAAAAATATCCAGGCCCAGATTATTTCACTGGACAATTCTCCATGTTTAAGGCAGACTTAACCCAATTCTGTATAACCTCTTGCAGAAAACAAAAGAGCATGTCCCAGTTCAATATATAAAGCTATTATTATCTTGATACTAAAATCAAAGACAGCACAAAAAAAGAAAACTACAGAACAATATCCTTCATGAATATAAATGCAAAAATTCTTAACAAAACACTGGTAAATGGAAATCAGCAATGTTTTAAAAAATCATTAATCATGACACAGTGGACTTATTCCAGGTATACAAACTAGATTAGTTACTTAGAAGTCAATCAGTCTAATATACCCTACTTATAGGTTAAAAAGGAATAATTACATGATATCAATTGATTCAGTAAAAGCACTTAACAAAATTGAGGATTCACTCATGATAATAGCTCTCAGAAAAATAGGATTAGGCAGGGCACAGTGGCTCACGCCTGTATTTCCAGCACTTTTGGAGGCTGAGGTGGGAGGATCACTTAAAGTCGAAAGTTGGAGACCAGACTGACCAACAAGGAGAAACCCTGTCTCTACTAAAAATACCAGATTAGCCAGGCATGGTGGCACATGCCTGTAATCCCAGCTACTCAGGAGGCTGAGGCAGGAGAATTGCTTGAACTGGGAGGTGGAGATTGTGGTGAGCTGAGATCATGCCATTATGATACTCCAGCCTGGGCAACAAGAGCAAAACTCCATCTCAAAAATAAAAAAAAAGAAAAAAGAAAAAAAAAGTAGGAATAGAGGAGAACTTCCTCAACTTGATAAAAAGCAGCTATAGAAACCTATAGCTAATATTATACCTGCCCCCTAAGATTGAAAAAAATGCAAAGATGTCCATTCTCACCACTCTTAGTCAACATATCCTGGAGGCTGTGCATGGTGGCTCATGCCTATAATCCTAGTACTTTAGGAGGCCAAGGTGGGCAGATTGCTTGAGCTCAGGAGTTCAAGACCAGCCTGGGCAACATGACAAAATCCTGCCACTACAAAAATAAACATTAGCCAGGCATGGTGGCATGTGCCTGTAGTCCCAGCTACTTGGGAGGCTGAGGTGGGAGGTTAGTTTGAGCTTGGGAGGTGGAGGTTGCAGTAAACTGAAATCATGCCACTACACTCCAGCCTGGGTGACAGAGCTAGACCCTGTCTCAAACAAAACATAGTACTGGAGATTCTAGCCAATGCATTGCAAAAATGAAATAGACAATAAAGTAAAAAAGAGGTATACAGACAATAAATTAAAAACGAAAACTGTTCATATTTGCAGATGATATCATTTATATGTGTCCCCAGGTATCTACCAAAAACTTTGTAGAACTAATTAGTTCATTGAATTCTCAGTATTTGAGAGTCAACTGTATTTCTATATATTAGCAGTGGACATCAACATTTAAAATACAATGCCATTTATAATTAAGAGAAAGAACTATTTAGAGGTAAATCTAACAAAGTGTGCAGGACTTATATGCAGGAAACTACAAAATTCTGATAAAAGAAATAAAAGCAGATCTAAATAAATGAAGAGACACAAAACATTCATAAGTTGGAAGACTCAACATAGTAAAGATGTCAGTTCTTCTGAAAGTGATATGTAGATTTAACATAATTCCTATCAAAATTCCAGTAAGACTTTTTGGGTAGATATAAGGATTATTCTATATGGATTGGTAAAATAGCAAAGAAAAGGCAAAGAAAATAAAATAGCTTAAGTGATTTTGAAAAAGAAAAATAAAGTGGAAAGAATCAGTCTACCAGATTTCAAGACTTATTATACAGCTGCAGTAATCAAGATTATGTGTTATTTGTGAAGGAATAGTAACATAGATCAATGGAAGAGAGTGCAGAATTCAGAAATAGACCCACACAAATGCACATCACTAATTTTTTGCAAAGATGCAAAAGAAATTCAATGGAGGAAAGATAGCCTTTTCAACAAATTGTGCTGGCACAATTGGCTATCCATGGGCAAAACAATAAACCTCCATCTATAAGTCTCATACTTTATACTAAAATTAACTCAAAATGAATCACAGACTTACACATAAAACTATGAAATGTTTCTAAAATAATACAGGATAAAATCTGCAAGATCTCAGCAAAGACTTCTTAAGCTTGACACCCAAAAGCATTACCCACAAAAGAAAAAAATTGATGAATTCAACTTCATAAAGTCTTCACTTTCAGAAAGATTGTGTTAAGGAGATGAAAAGACTGAGAGAAAATATTTACAAGCAACACATCTCATAAAGTATTAGCATCTAGAATATATTTATAAAATCTCAAAACTCAACAGCAAAAACGCAAACAACCCTATTGCAAAATGGCCAAAAGACATTGATATGGTTCGGTTGTATCGCCACCCAAATCTCGTCTTAAATTGTGTCTCCCATAATCCCCACGTGAGAGGAACCAGATAGGAGGTAACTGAATCATGCAGGCAGGTTTTCCTGTGCTGTTTCCATGACAGTTCATAAGTCTCACAAGATGCTGATGGTTTTATAAAGGGCAGTTTCCTTGCACATGCTCTCTTGTCTGCCACCATGGAAGACATGCCTTTGCAACTCCTTTGCCTTGTGACATGATTGTGAGGTCTCTCCAGCCATGTGGAACTGTGAGTCCATTAAAGCTCTTTTTCTTTGTTCTTTTTTTTTTTTTTTTTTTTGAGACAGAGTTTCACTCTTGTTGCCCAGGCTGGAGTGCAATGGCACAGTCTCAGCTCACTGCAACCTTTGCCTCATGGATTCAAGCAATTCTCTTGCCTCAGCCTCCCAAGTAGCTGGGATTAGAGTCATCTGCCACCATACTCAGCTAATTTTTTTGTATTTTTAGTAGAGATGGGGTTTTACCATGTTGGCCAGGCTGGTCTCGAACTCCTGACCTCACGTGATCCACCTGCCTCAATCTACCAAAGTGCTGGGGTTACAGGTGTGAGCTACCGCACCTGGCCTAAACCTCTTTTTCTTTACAAATTACCCAGCCTCAGGAATTTGTTCATATCAGTATGAAAATGGACTAATACAGATGTGAAGAGATATTTCACCAAAGAAGATATACAGATGCAAAATAAACATATGAAAAGATGTTCAACATCGATAGCTATTAGGGAAATGCAAATTAAACCCACAATGAGATAGCACTCTACAGCTATTAGAATGGCTAAAATTTAAAAATTGCCAACTCCACAGGCTAGGGGAAATGTGGAGGAACTAGAACACTCATACATTGCTGGTGGCAATGTAAAATGGTACAGCAGCCAATCTGGAAGACAGTCTGGCAGTTTCTTAAAAACTAAACATGTAACTACCATACTACCCAGAAATTGCACTCCTGGGCACTTATCCTAGAAAAATGAAAACGTAGGTTCACACAAAAATGTGTTCATAGTAGGTTTATATTATTAGAATATTTTATAAGATGTTTATAGCAGCTTTATTTATAAAAGCCTCAAACTGGAAACAACTCAGATGTCTCTTCTCATGAGTGAATGGTTAAACAAAGTGTGGTATATCCATACCATGGGATATTAATCAGCAATAAGAAGGAATGAACTGCTGGTACATGCAGCAAACTGGATGAAACCCCTGAGAATTATACTGAGTGAAAAAAGTCAATCTCAAAAGGTTACATATGGTATGATTCCATTTATGCTGTTCTCCATGAGAACAGCTTTGTGATTGGTAGGGGTTACCAAGAGAATAGGAGTGTCAGGCAGCAGATGTAACTTTAGAAAGGCAATAGGAGGGAACCTTAGGGTGACGGATGTATTCTGTGTCTAGACTGTGTCAATGTCAATATCTAGGTTGTGATATTGTACTAGACATGTGTAAGAGATTACCATTGGGGAAAACTACATTAAGGGTACACGGGATTCTCTCTCCCTCTCTTCCTCTCTCTCTCTCTCTCTCTCTCTTTGATGGAGTCTCACTATGTTGCACAGGCTGGAGTGCAGTGGCACGATCTAAGCACACTGCAACCTCTGCCCCCTGGGTTCAAGTGATTCTCCTGCCTCAGCTTCTCCAATAGCTGGGATTACAGGCACACACCATCATGCCTGGCTAATTTTGTATTTTAGTAGAGATGAGGTTTCACCATGATGGTCTTGAATGTCTGACCTCAGGTGACCTAGCTGCCTCGGCCCCCAAAGTACTGGAATTACAGACATGAGTCACCGTGCTGGACTTCTTCATATTATTTCTCAGATGTAGATGAATCTGATTATTTCAAAATAAAAATTTTAATTAAAAATATTGATTTCTATCACAAGGTCTGAAGTTGAGGCAGCAATTAATAGCTTACCAACCAAAAAAAGTCCAGGTCCAGATGAAAAGGAGCTCGTACCATTCCTTCTGAAACTATTCCAAACAATACAAAAAGAGGGAATCCTCCCTAACTCTTTTTATGAGACCAACATCACCCTGATACTAAAACCTGGCAGAGACACAACCAGAAAGAAAATTACAGGCCAATATCGATGATGAACATCAATACAAAAATCTTCAGTAAAATACTGGCAAACCAAATGCAGCAGCACATCAAAAAGCTTATCCATCATGATCAAGTAAGCTTCACCCTGGGGATGCAAGGCCGGTTCAACATATGCAAATCTATAAATGTAATTCATCACATAAACAGAACCAAAGACAAAAACTGCAAGATCATCTCAATAGATGCAGAGGCCTTTGACAAAATTCAACAGCCCTTTATGCTAAAAACTCTCAATAAACTAGGTATCAAAGAAACATATCTCAAAATAATAAAAGCTATTTATGACAAACCAGCAGCCAATATCATACTGAATGGGCAAAAACTGGAAGCATTCCCTTTGAAATCTGGCACTAGACAAGGGTGCCCTCTCTCACGATTCCTATTCAACATAGTATTGGAAGTTCTAGCTGAAGCAATCAGGCAAGAAACAGAAATAAAGGGCATTCAATTAAGAAAAGAGGAAGTCTCTATTTGCAGACAGCATGATTGTATAATTAGAAGACCCCATCATCTCAGCCCCAAATCTCCTGAAACTGATAAGCAACTTCAGTAAAGTCTCAGGATACAAAATCAATGTGCAGAAATCACAAGCTTTCCTATACACCAATAACAGACAAACAAAGAGCCAAATCATGAGTGAATGCCCATTTACAATTGCTACAAAGAGAATAAAATACATAGGAATACAACTAACAAAAGATGTAAAGGACCTCTTCAAGGAGAACTACAAACCACTGCTCAAGGAAATAAGAGAGGACACAAACAGATGGAAAAACATTCCATGCTCATGGTTAGGAAGAATCAGTATTGTGAAAATGGCCATACTGCCCAAAGTAATTTATAGATTCAATGCTAACCCACCAAGCTACTACTGACCTGCTTCACAGAACTGGAAAAAAACCACCTTAAACTTCATATGGAACCAAAAAAGAACCTGCATAGCCAAGACAATCCTAAGCAAAAAGGACAAAGCTAGAGACATCATGCTACTTGACTTCAAACTATACTACAAGGCTACAGTAATCAAAACAGCATGGTACTGGTACCAAAACAGAGATATAAACCAATGGAACAGAACAGAGGCCTTGGAAGCAACTCCACACATCTACAACCATCTGATCTTTGACAAACCTGACAAAAAACCAAGCAATTGGAAAAGGACTCCCTGTTTAATAAATGGTGTTGGGAAAACTGGCTAGCCATATGTGGAAAGCAGAAACTGGACCCCTTCCTTACACCTTATACAAAAATTAACTCCAGATGGATTAAAGATTTAAACATAAGACCTAACACCATAAAAACCCTAGAAGAAAACCTAGGCAACACCATTCAGGACATAGGCATAGTCAAGGACTTCGTGACTAAAGCACCAAAAGCAATGGCAGCAAAAGTCAAAATAGACAAATGGGATCTAATTAAACTTAAGAGCTTCTGCACAGCAAAAGAAACAATCATTAGAGTGAACCGGCAAACAACAGAATGGGAAAAAATTTCTGCAAGCTACCCATCTGACAAAGGGCTAATATCCAGCATCTACAAAGAACTAAAATTTACAAGAAAAAAAAACCCCATCAAAAAGTGGGTGAAGGATATGAACAGACATTTTTCAAAAGAGGACATATATGCGGCCAACAAACATATGAAAAAATGCTCATCAACATTGGTCATTAGAGAAATGCAAATCAAAACCACATTGAGATGGTAATCTCACTAGCTAGAATGGCAATCATTAAAAAATCTGGAGACAACAGATGTTGGAGAGGGTGGGGATAAATAGGAACGCTTTTACACTGTTGGTGGGAGTGTAAATTAGTTCAACCATTGTGGAAGACAGTGTGGTGATTCCTCAAGGATCTAGAAATAGAAATTCCATTTGACCTGCTATCCCATTACTGGGTATATACCCAAAGGATTATAAATCATTCTATTATAAAGACACATGCACACGTATGTTTATTGTGGCACTGTTTACAATAGCAAAGACCTGGAACCAACCCAAATGCCCATCAATGATAGACTGGACAAATAAAATATGGCACATATACACCATGGAATACTATGCAGCCATGAAAAACGGTGAGTTCATGTCCCTTGCAGGGATATGGATAAATCTGGAAACCATCATTCTCAGCAAACTGACATAAAAACAAAAGACCAAACACTGCATGTTCTCACTCATAGGCAGGTGTTGAACAATGAGAACACATGGACACAGAGAGGGGAACATCACACAATGGGGTCTGTTGTGGGTGGGGAGCTTGGGGAGGGATAGTTGGGGGTGGGGAGATTGGGGAGGGATAACATTGGGAGAAATATCTAATGTGGGGGATGGGAGGATGGAGGCAGCAAACCACCATGGCAAGTGTACACCTATGTAACAATCCTGCACGATCCGCACAGTACCCCAGAAATTAAAGTATAAAAAAAATTGATTTTTTTAGAAACTGAATAATTCAAGGCA
This sequence comes from Cheracebus regulus, assembly GCA_963574635.1. NCBI lineage: Eukaryota > Metazoa > Chordata > Mammalia > Primates > Pitheciidae > Cheracebus > Cheracebus regulus. The sequence continues at coordinate 61,105 of CAUYQU010048563.1, forward strand.
GTGCTGTCCAATAGATATAGAAATCAAAAACTGAACCTTTATATTTTCTAGCTAGCAAAGGGAAAATAAACAGTGAAATTATAATTATACTGTTTAACACAATAGATTCAAAAAATTATCTCAACATGAAATCAGTATAAAAATTATTAGTGAGCTATTTTACATCCTTTCTTAGCTTAGGTTGGTATAACATAAATACCAGAGACTCAGTGGCTTAAACAGCAAGCATTTATTTCTCATGCTTCTGGAGGCTGGGAATTCCAAGACCAAGGTGCCAGCAGATTCTGTGTCTGGAGAGGGCTCTCTGCCGGGTTTGCAGAAGGCCAGCTTCTTGTTCTGCCTTCACATGGCAAAGAAACCACATTCTAGTCTTTTTCTCTTCTTATAAGGACACTAATCCCAGCATGGGGGCTTTGCCATCTAAACCAAATCACCTCCAAAAGGCCTCACTTCCTTTGTGAGGTATTATGGATCTATTACGGGATAGTATTCAAAATATGAATTTTGATGGAATACTATCATGCAGTCCAGAACAACTTCTTGTTTTCCATACAAAATTGTCGACATCTGCTGTGTACTTTATACTTGCTGCACATCTCTATTTGGACTAGCTAAATGTGACGTGTGGCTAGTAGTTACTGTGTTGAGCAGTGTGGCTTAAAGGGATGCATTTGTGTTACAGAGAAGTTTCATCATCTCTGCAAATCAGGATGCCTGAAGAGCAAGCTGTTACAGAACCTGGAAAATCCCCAGAAATCTCTCTCCTTGCCATGGGGGCTTAAGTGGGAAAGAGGAAAAAAAAAATGGATCTCAGCTGTCCCTGAGGAAGAACATGCATCCTCAACTTAAATTTTCTTCTCAGAATTTCCACCATGGGAGTAGTGGCCTGGGTGTTGCATTATTACTCAAGCTATAAGCACATCTTCCAAGGACAAACATTTATTTTTTTCACCCTGGTCTAAATCCAGTGGGTCTTCAATACTGGGCAAAAAGGTTTTGTTTTGTTTTGTTTAGAGACGGAGTCTTGCTCTGTCGCCAGGCTGGAGTGCAGCGGTGTGACCTCAGCTCACTGCAACCTTCGCCTCCCGAGTTCAAGCGATTCTCCTACCTCAGCCTCCTGAGAAGCTGGGACTACAGGTGCGCACCACCACGCCTGGCTAGTTTTCTGTATTTTTAGTAGAGACAGGGTTTCACCATGTTGGCCAGGATGGTCTTGATCTCCTGACCTCGTGATCCACCCGCCTCAGCCTCCCAAAGTGCTGGGATTACAGGCTTGAGCCATCATGCCCGACCTGACAAAAAGGTGTTTTAATTCCTTCACAGGGCAAGAGAATTCATAAAGGGGCACCTTTACCCTTTAAAGCCATCATTTTGATTGTTGATACCTAGGGAACGATACCATTAAGTTCGCTGTCTCCAGTGGCCCCATCTGATAGGAGAGGGCAAGGGTCTCCTTCTGTTGCAGTGGCCTCCCCTGAGTGACTGTTTCAGCAACCACAGTTGTGAATTTGTTCAAATGTCTTTTCCCAGGCAGGGAAGTGCTGCTCGCCAGCATAAGGTGAGATGAGCAGATCGCTTGCCCTGATTCATAGCTGTCCAGCTGCAGAGGCAGGAAGCTGTCTTAGAGCCCCGGGGCAAAGGTGGCTCTTGCACAGACCTGACCATTTTAAGCCAGTGGTACATCAGGTTCTAACTTCAGCAGACAGAGTGCATAAAAGAGCTGCCGCCTTTGATTATGGTCTTTCTGCGTCTCAGGGATGGATCCTGATGGATCAGTCATGTATTTAACAGACTGACCCTCGGGATAAAGTGCTTCTTCTAATGCCTTTCATTATAAGCTACTGTGTGGAGTGTCAAGGCATTACTTTAGAGACCGCTGAAAAAGAACTCCTTTTAGAGAATTCTATGAGACAACATGACACAGTGGATAAGATCGCAGAAGGACTCTGGAGTCTGACTGCCTTGGTTTGATTCCAGGTGGTGTGATCTTGGCAAGTTATTTATTTATTTATTTAGTGACTGAATGTTGCTCTTGTCACCCAGGCTGGAGTGCAGTGGCGTGATCTCAGGTCACTGCAACCTCCGCCTCCTGGGTTCAAATGATTCTCCTGCTTCAGCCTGACGAGTAGATGAGATTACAGGCGCCCACCACCACACCCAGCTAATTTTTCTATTTTCATGTTAGCCAGGCTGGTCTTGAACTCCTGACCTCCGGTGATCCAACTGCCTTGGCCACCACAAAGTTCTGGGATTATACGCATGAGCCTTGGCAAGTCGTTAAATGTCTCTCTGTCTCAGCAACTTCATCTGTAAAATGGGCATAATAATTATCACTACCTCATAAAGTTGTTCCAAGCACTAAATGACTTATTAAAGTACTTGGAATGGTGCCATGGCACATAACGAAGACTATATTAGCAAGATTTTATTATATACTCAGAGTGGGGCAGAGGAAGTGACATTTTCCCTTACTTCTCAATCTCCTGCCTTACCCAACAGTCATTGCTTAGTGACCATTTCTGTCACTGTCACTAGAAAAAAATCTAGTCCAGAAAATACTTGCTCTGTTTTATTGCATGCAAGTCAGAGTAAGATACCTTCTTTCCTTTTTGGAGACAGAGTCTTGTTCTGTCACCCAGGCTAAGTGCAGTGGCATAATCTCCGCTCACTGCAACCTCCGCCTTCCAGGTTCAAGCAATTCTCCTGCCTCAGCCTCCCAAATAACTGGGATTATATAAGTGCACCACCATACCCAACTAATTTTTTGTATTATTAGTAGAGACAGGGTTTCACTATGCTGGCCAGGCTGGTCTCGAACTCCCAACTTCGTGATCTGCTCACTTCGGCCTCCCAAAGTGCTGGAATTACAGGCATCAGCCACCGTGCCTGGCCCAGAGTAAGATGTCTTAAGAGTTCGGGTCAAGCAGAGAGAGCCATCATCTGGTGGGTGGGTTTCTGAGACTGATTCAAGAGGCGCATCTTAAGACAAAGCCAAATTTAATATTGTGACCATTTTATGTAAATGTCTACTCACTGTAAAGGGCTTGCCAGAGAGGAAGATTTCAGGTTGCCATCAGTAAGACAGGCACTGGCATGATCTGCTAGGGGAAGAGGAGCAGAGCCAGAGAATCCCTGTACCTGCGAGCTGCTGCTTGCGCTACCAATCCTTTATGTACCTTGAACCTTGGGAGGAGTGACGGATGCACGTTAAGGTGACCCCCAACTGGGCATACCTTTGAGGAACCCCCTCTCATCTTACGTGCTGATAAAACCCATGGTTTGCTTCTAACCAACAGAATATAGCAAGCGGGATGGGATTTCACTCCCATGATTCTAGATTCTGCTGGCTTTGAAGAAGTAAAAGGGCATATTGTGAGCTACATGGCAAGGAATTATGAGCAGCTTCTAGATACTGAGAGCAGACTCTATCCAACAGTAACCAAAAAGCCAGGGCCCTCAGTCATATAGCTTGAAGGAAATAAATGTTTTCCAATAACCTGAATGAGCCTGGAAGCAGATCTGCAGGCTAATCGAGCTCCCTAGGAGAACCAGACCTGCTGACATCCTTGATTTTCAGCTTTATAATACTCTGAACAACACTTTGGGAGGCTGAGGCAGGTGGAGCACCCGAGGTCAGGAGTTTGAGACCAGCCTAGCCAATGTGGTGAAACCCCCATCTCTATTAAAATACAAAAAGTAGCCAGGCATGGTGGCACATGCTTGTAATCCTGGCTACTCAAGAAGCTGAGGCAAGAGAATCACCTGAATTCAGGAGGTGGAGGTTGCGATAAGCTGAGATCGCACCATTGCACTCCAGCCTGGGCGACAAGAGCGAAACTCTACCTCAAAAAAAAAAAAAGAAGACTCTGAGCAAAAGACCTAATTAAGCAATGCCCTGACCCCCAGAAACTGTGAGCTAATAATGTGTTATCTTAAAGCACTAATATGTGGTAATTTGCTGCACAGCGATAGAAAATAAATATAGATGGGGATGGAATTAAGAGAAATCGAAATACAGAATCCACATGGATTCCAGAGGTTACAGCCTCACATGTGACCAGTTTTAAGGCTCACAGAAAAGGTTAATCTTCCTCTCTCCCTAGAGCCCCCCCAGTAAAAGTCTCATTGCTTCTCACTGGTTTTGATCTGGTCACATTCTCGTCCCTAAACCAGTGGCATTGGCCGATGTAATGTGGTACCTTACTGGCAGAGGCTGAATCACATGCCCACTACAGAGCTGGAAGTAGAAATAACTCCACGTGAAACACAAAGGCTGAGAGCGATGGAGGAGGCATTCCCTGGGTGAAGCGACAGTAGATTGTTTTTAGATGAAGGGGAAACATTCCTCTCATGGCCCCCTTGCAATGTGGCTTTGCTGCTCCTCCCATCCAGAGGTAGTTTATTTTCTTTCCCTTTTTATCTGGGCTGGTCTTGTAAGTTGCTGGGTTAATCCAGGTTGTCTGAGAAACAGATGCCAAAGCAAGACTAAACGTGCAAGGATTTTATTAGAGCCTGTGTGAAAGAAACTAACAGGCAAATGTGGGAGACCTGGACCGAGCATGGTGGCTCACACCTGGAATCCCAGCACTTTGGGAGGCCAAGGAGGGTGGATCACTTGAGGCCAGGAGTTGGAGACCAGCCTGCCCAACATGGCAAAACCCTGTCTCTACTACAAATATATAAATTACCTGGTGTGTGCCTGTAATTACAACTGCTTGGGAGGCTGAGGCAGGAGAATTGCTTGAACCCAGGAAGTGGAGGTTGCAGTGAGCTGAGATTGTGCCACTGCACTCCAGCCTATGTAACAGAGTGAGACTCTGTCTCAAAAAAAATAAAAAAATAAAAAATTGGAGAGCCATCAGGCCATGATGCAAAGTTGATCCTGAGTGAGCGTGAGAGAAAGGAAAAGAATGTTGGACAGAGGTGTCTAAGAAAAATTTAGCAAAAGCCGTTGGGGAGGCCTTGAGCCAAAGTTAGCCAAAAAAGGAGTCCCATCCCTCCCAGGAAAAGATCTACCTTAGTATTCAGTCTGTAGCCTCTGCATGAACTTAGCAATAAACTTCAAAGCACAGTATCTGGGTCCTCAATCAACTACATGTTCTGTAGTGGGAGGTCTGTGAGATACATTCTATCGGCCATCATACTTGTTTAGACCAAAAAAAGGCAGCAGAATTGAAGTTACATGATTTCCAAGGTTTGGCCTTAAGAGAATTTATGGTTCCACTTTTCTTCTCTTGGAATGTTCACCTGAACTGCCATACAAGGAAGATGGTGTAGCTGCTAAAGATGACATGCCACGTGGATGGCCATTGAGGCCACCCAGCCAACAGCAAACACCAACTGTAGATGTGTGACTGAGGCTGTCTTGTGCCTTTAAGCCCAGCTGAATGCAACTGTGTCAGAGAACCCAGGCAAAGTCAGCAGAGAAATCACCCAACCAACCCACAGAATCATGAGAAATAATAGTCATTATTTTAAACCACTAAGTTTTGGGGCAATTTCTTATGCAGCAGTAGTTAACTGAGACAAAAACAGAGGTGACCAAACTCAGTCCATGGCCAATATGGCACTACTGCATGCAAACACTAACAAAGAGAATCAGCAGTGCAAGAAGGGACAAGGCCTTGTTGTTGACAGCAACACTAACAGACTTTAGAGAGAAAGGCAGAGTCAGCCTTAAGAATTTGAGGATAGGCCAGTTCACTAATCTACATTTGATAGGTATACCTGAATGTGATGGAGAGAATGAATCTAAGCTGGAAAACACTCTTCAGGATATTATCCTGAGCATCAGGGCAAGACTCTGTCTCAAAAAGAAAGAAAGAAAGAAAAAAGAGACAGTAGAGAGTATGTGATGAGCTACATAGTAAATGCAGGAAGTCCAAACTACAATTTTTAAGTTACCTATTCTATATGCGGATTGTTGACAGAAAACGTATTTATTATTACCTTTTGACTTCCTTCTAGGAGAAAAGTTCTGAAGATTGAGATCCTGGTGAAAGTAAAGTAAACCCACTTTGCCTGTGACAGGCTGTGTTGATACTGTTTTTCCATTAATTAGTGACCCCACCCTCTCAGATGGACACCACTTGCACAGTAACCATGTGATTACCCAAGTTCTGATTGCTGAATTTTATGTAATGAAAATGTCATTAGAAAATCAGATGCAGCTCACAATATAATTTAGCTACTGAGTTTTTATAAGCATAGCGAAAATTATAAAATAAATATCAATTTATTTGAATATTTAAATTTGTTTCTCCTATTGACATTGTTGATCTGCCCATCCACTTGAAAGAGGCATGAATCATCACTGTAGTATGCAAACCATGAGCACTGTGGTGGTTTACAAGAATGAGGAATGAAAAGAAAAGAAAATATGTCCAAAACAAAGAGAAAATGGGAGGAGATATACACCCAGATGGACATTATCTTAATATTTGGAATATTACGGCAATCCTACAATTCATTTAAAAAATATTTCACATAGGCCTCTTGCAAGCTTGAAAGTTAGAAAAATACATGTGTGATTTTTAATTTCAATTATCAGAAAGAGTTCTTTAAGTGAAAATAAGAACAAAAACGTGAAAATACAAAGTGAAGAAATTTGATAAAAATTTAGCATACATAAAAATTAGGAAAATATTTGACAGTAAGCCATTAGATTATTGTTAATTTATTTTCCAAGATAAAATTACTGCATCTCTGACTACTAATATTTGGTTAATTTATTTGTTATTTTCATGCCATTTTCAAAGGCATGAAAAGGATCTACAAATTTTAGTCATGAGTGTTATCTTTCTATTTAAGAGATGCTAATTGATAACAAAATAAGGTCTGATTGGCATATTTCTGTATATTTTAAGTCATATTTGAGCAAATGTGCTAAAGAATGATGGAATATCATAAAAGAAAGTAGTAAGATTGAAAAAAAGCTAAATTGTATCATAAATCCAAATGAGGCCGAGTTGTCATTTCTATAACCACTAAGAAATACCCTGCTCTGGAAAAGCAGTAAGCTAAAGATTTTGGGTAAGAAACATTTACTGTATTATCATTGACCTAATGAGGATCACCAATTCATTAAAAAGTATGTAAACATCTCTAATACACAGATTTTTATCAGCCATGACCTTTTGCCTAAATTTGTGAATGCCTTCAATTCACTTTATTGTTTTTGGCTAGCAAACACAAAATGCCTAAATTCTGACTTGTGTTACTTAAAGAAAGCCCTTCTTTTTCTTTTTTGATCACATCTTCTAAGCATAACAAAGTCTCTCTCTATATCTAGTCTTATATATGAGTATAAAGTCTATATATTATATATAACATACACTTTTACATGTAATATAAAGTCTATATATTATGTATATGTACTTTTTTTTTGAGAGAGGGTCTCACTCTTGTCACCCAGACTGGTGTGCAGTGGTATGATCTTGGCTCACTTCAATCTCTGTCTCCTAGGCTCAAGCAGTCCTCCCACCTGAAACTCCTGACTAGCTGGGACTATAGACAGGCCATCATGCCCAGCTAATTTTTGTATTTTTGGTAGACATGGGCTTTCCCTGTGTTGCCCAAGGTAGTCTCAAGCTGGACTTGAACTCCTAAGCTTAAGTGATCCGCCTGCCTTGGCCTCCCAAAGTGCTGGAATTACAGGTGTGAGTCACCATGCCTGGCCCTAGATATATATTTTTAAATTTCAGTCTTTCAAGAAACTTTCAGTTTACATATTGTGAACATCTGTCCTTTGTGGTATTGTTCTCTGCTTTCTCCCTCTTATCCTTTTCCTGCATAAATAGTATTGCTCTTCATGCAGTATGTAGATTACTTTCTTTTTAAAAGGCAGTTTACTTATTTGAGAGAAAGAGACATGCTATATTCATATAATATATCTGATGTGTATACTGTTTTGTTTGATGCAAAGAAATCTGATGTTTATACTCCTTATGAGTATAAAACTTTTAAAGAAGTTTTGCTTACTTTAGGATTTAGATTTATTAGGGGAATAAGATATCCTAATGACTGTCAAATTTAAAATTTTATGATTCAGCTCTCTTAAAGTCCAAAACCACATTTTTCTGAATCTACTTAATTATGCCATTATGTCTCACAAGCAGTTCACACTCAATGCATAGCTATATTTATTATCTTGCTTCCCATATTTGCCCTTTATCTTCCTTTTCTTGCTAGAAAAGTAGGCATTATTTCACAAGCTAATGTATTACCATGTGGGGTAGGGAAAGAATGCAGCCTTGGGTGTCCATACAAGTGGTACAATCTTTAAAATGTAACTTTCTAAATGTCATCTAACCTATTTTACAAATTTGAAAAATCATAATAAAAACCCTTGCCTTCTAAATTTGCAAGAATTATATGAACTAATATGTGTACAGTGCTTTGTAGAGGCCAGCGATTTTCAAAACTATTTTGATTGCTCCCTTAGCAACGTGTTCTTGGTTACAATATTTATACTTCCTGTCTTGCAAATCCCTTTCCTTCTCTCTTCTTCTTCCTGCCTGCCATCTCCTTGATTGTTTTCTTATCTAGATTATTTTACAAACCACCTACCTTGTCTTTTGGACTGCATGCTACACCATACCCTGGATGCTCAATGTATCCTCCACGCTGCAGGATGAGTGACAGCAAGAAAGTGCAATGTTGATTTTATCACCACGATTCTTTAAAATCCCTCAACTGTTTGCAAAGATAAAAGATAACGCCCAGTGTCAGTAATCATGCTAGAAATTGGCATCTCACATGCCATCATAGGTATGAAAATTGTCATCTTTTTCAGAAAGTGACTTGCCGATATACCAAATCCTTTCAATGGTACTTCTTACTCGACCGAGCAGTGCCACTTACATGTAGAGTTCTAAACTAAAGGGAGAAAATGTGC
>CAUYQU010048567.1:0-17355 GCA_963574635.1 Cheracebus regulus
GGGCGCGGTGGCTCACGCCTGTAATCCAAGCACTTTGGAGGCCAAGGCGGGCGGATCACCCGAGGTCAGGAGTTCAAGACCAGCCTGACCAACATGGCGAGACCCCGTCTTAAAAAAAAAAAGAAAAGAAAAGAAAATTGATATATAATAGTTGTATTTTGTGATACATGTGATATTTTGATACACGTATACAATGTATAATGATCAAATTGGGATAATCGAGATATCCATTACCTCAAACATTTGTCATATAAGTGTGGTATTTTAAGTTCTCCTTTGAACTTGTAAAATCTTACTGGGTCCCTCATTAATTAATGAGTTAAATAAAGTATTTGTCTGGGTGCTGGTGGCTCATGCTTGTAATCCCAGCACTTTGGGAGGTTGAGGTAAGAGGACTACTTGAGGTCAGAAGTTTGAAACCAGCCTGGCCAACATGGTGAAACTCCATCTCTACTAAAAATACAAAAATTAGCTGAGCGGGGTGGCAGTCGCCTGTAATCCCAGCTACTCAGGAGGCTGAGGCAGGAGAATCACTTGAACCCAGGAGGCAGTGGCTGCAGTGAGCTGAGATCGTGCCACCGCACTCCAGCCTGGGCGATAGAGTGAGACTATGCCTCAAAAAATAAATTAATAATAATAATTAATAAAATGTTTGATACATATTCATTATATATATGACAGTCATGGTGATAAATTGTTTGAAAAGTTATCCTTTAATAAAAAATATACGGGCATTTTTCGCTGTTGGAGATATCAATTGGTTCATGTTTTCTGGAAAACAATTAGGTAGTGTATCCCCAGAGGCTTAAAAATGTATATATTGGTACATATTTTATGGATTAGTACATACTTTTTGGATAAAATTTGACAATACCTTTAAGAATTTTAATTGTCGCTGGGCGTGGTGGCTCACGCCTGTAATCCAAGCACTTTGGAGGCCAAGGCGGGCGGATCACCTGAGGTTGGGAGTTCAAAACCAGCCTGACCAACAAGGTGAAACCCCGTCTTAAAAAAAAAAAAAAGAATTTTAATTGTCTATACTAGTGGTGTTTCATAAACATATTTTATTCCATTGTAAATTTTTAATAGTTTTACATTATTTTACAAATGCAAATTTTAATTTTATTTATACTAAAATTTAGAACCCAGGCCGGGTGAGGTGGCTCATGCCTGTAATCCCAGCACTTTGGGAGGTGGATCATTGAGGTCTGGAGTTCAAGATTGGCATGGCCAACATGGTAAAACACTGTCTCTACCAAAAATATAAACAATTAGCCAGGTGTGGTGGCATATATCTGTAATCCCAGCTACTCAGGAGCCTGAGGAAAGAGAATCACTTGAACCCAAGAGGCAGAGGTTGCAGTGAGCCAAGATCATGCCACTGAACTCCAGCCTGGGTGACGGAGCAAGACTCCATCTCAAAAAAAAAAAAAGAGAGAACCCAGTGGTGGCTTGTGTCTGTAATCTCAGCACTGGGAAGCAGAGGCAGAAGGATTGTTTGAGGCAGGAGTTCAAGGCTAGCCTGAACAACATAAGGAGACCTAGTCTCTCCAAATAATTTTAAAAATAAAAAATTAGCTGGATGCGGTGACACATACCTGTGATCCTAGCCACTCAAGAGGCTGAGGTAGGAGGATAGCTTGAACCCAGGTATTTGAGCCCAGCCTGAGCAATATAGAGAGACCCTATTTCTACAAAGTAAAAAAAGAATATTAACTCTCCAAAAGATCCCTTGAAAAAACATGTTTGTCAAGTAAAGCTAATTTTATTAAACTTAAGGAGAACACCAACTTGAGAAAGCTGTAATTGTTTCTCAGAAGGGGAGAGTTGGGAGGATATTTTTAGGATTTTAGGGCCTTAACTTGGATATTTTCAGGAGGGTCTTGCAAAGCAGGAAACTGAGATTAGGCAGAGTTTATGATATAATCATTTGGATTGATGAGCACAGGGAGGCAAAAGTCTTTAAGCAAGTCTTGGTGACTTAGCTTCTAGTTTTGTTTTTTTTTTTTTGACAGGGTCTCACTCTTGACCAGGCTGGAGTGCAGTGGTGTGAGCCTCAACATCCCGGGCTCAAGTGATCCTCCCACCTCAGCATCCTGAGTAGCTGGAACTGCAGGTGCATGCCACCGTGCACTAATTTTTGTATTTTTTGTAGAGATGGGGTTTCACCATGTTGCTCAGGCTGGTCTTAAGCTATCTGTCTGCCTCAGTCTCCCAAAGTGTTAGGACTACAGACATGAGCCACCACACCCAGCCAACTTCTAGTTTTTATAAATATGCTCATTTTGCTAGTTCACAATCTTATCTTCCAGGAATTAGTATTTCTTTTTTTTTTTTTTTTTTGAGACGGAGTCTCACTTTGTTGCCCAGGCTGGAGCGCAGTGGCACCGTGTGGGCTCACTGCCACCTCCGTCTTTTGGGTTCAAGCAATTCTCCTGCCTCAGTCTCCCAAGTAGCTGGGATTACAGGTGCCCACCACTAATTTTTATATTTTTAGTAGAGATGGGGTTTCACCATGTTAGCCAGGCTGGTCTCGAACTCTTGACCTCAGGTGATCCACTCGCCTTGGCTGGGGTTACAGGTGTGAGCCACCTTGCCTGGCCTGGATTGAGTATTTCTTAAAGCAAGTAAGTTTTTTTGCTTGTTTTCAGTATTACTTAATGCAAGGACAGGAAAGTATTCCTGGTCCTAGTATTTTCTAATCCAGGGACAGGAAATTAATGTTGGTTTCAGTTCTCTTTGTCAGGATTCTGCAAATTATTTTTGTTGCAAGAGGAGATATTGGTTGTTAGTACCTCCTGCTATGGTGGCATAATTACTGAAAAATACAGTGATAAGGCTTGTTGTTATTGCAGTTAACACCTAATGGTGCCATTTCATCTGGCTTGAGCAACTTGTTTAAGTGTGACAAGGCAGTTCCCAAGTCTCTGGCAGGTTACATAATGTCTTTGGCTGAAAAGAAATTATGAAAGCAGCTCACTCTCTGATTTGACTAGTAATTTTATTATACCCTGTGGTGCTAAAGGAATTGTCTAAACAAATGCCTGAAGGGTATAAATGAAACATTGTATGTTTATTATTCCCAAACCCCTCATGGTCTTCACTGTGTGTGCCATTGTCAAGGATGCTCAGCAAGCATTTTGTTGTTGTTGTTTTACTGATTTTCCATCCTATAAATATTTCCTTAACCAGATTTACTCAGTTATTAGCTATGTGAGACCCAGAACTCTCCTGATGACTATATGAGTTTTCCATTGCTGATGTAACAAGTTACTATGAACTTAGTAGCTTAAAACAACATAAAATTATCTTAGGGTCAGAAGTCTGATATAGAGCTAAAATCAAGGTGGCAACAAGGGAGAATCCATTTCCTGGCATTTTCCAGCTTGTAGAGGCTGCCCACATCCCTTGGCTCATAAGCCATTTCTCCCATCCTCAAAGCCATCCCTCTGACCATTCTTCCAAAGTCATGTCTCCCTCTGACTCTCCTCTTCAGCCTCCTTCTTCCACCTTTTAGAATCCTCGTGATGACACTGGCCTTATCTGGATAATCCAGGATAATCCTCTGTTTTAAAATCAGTTGGTTAGTAACGTTGATTCTATCTGCAACTTTAATTTGCTTTTGCCCTGTAATCTAACATATTTACAGATTCCAGGTGTTAGGACATGGATGTCTTTGGGGATGAGTGGGAGAGGGTACATTATTCTGCTTATCAAACTCACCAAGTGACTAGATGGACTTGCTGATGTCCTGAGCTAACACATGGGCACTGATGACAAAGTCAGGAAAACCAGAAGTGATTATGAGGTAGCTATTTTGCCATTTGGCTGAAGTCAAGCTCAAATAATAGATTTGGTAGACTGCCAAGGCTGAGACTGAACTTCAGACCATCCCTAGTACCCTATGACCCAGCAATCCACCTCAAGAAATTTATCCTGCAGAATAAATTACTCATACAACCTTGCAAAGTTATACTACAAGAATGTTTACTGCCACATGATTTATGAGAGAAAATTTGGAGACCAGTATCTATCCATAAAGGAATGGTTCACAAAATATGCTACACCTGTTAGGTTGGGCATAGTGGTGACTCACCCTTGTAATCCCAGCACTTTGGGAGGCCAAGGCGGGAGGATCACTTGAGGTCAGGAGTTCGAGACCAGCCTGACCACCATGGTGAAACCCCATCTCTACCAAAAATCAAAAAATTAGCTGAGTGTGGTGGTGGCCACCTGAAATCCTAGCTACTCAGGAGGCTGAAGCAGGAGAATTGCCTGAACCCTGGAGGTGGAGGTTGCAATGAGCTGAGATTGTGCCATTGCACTCCAGCCTGGGCAACAGAGTGAGACTCCATCTCTAAATAAATACATAAATAAATAAAATGAGGTAAATTTATAATCTATAGGCTAGGAAGATGTTCATGCTTTATGGTAGTTTTTATAAAAATGCAAGCTATGGAACAATATGCATAGTATGACACCATTTTACATTTTATTAATGTGTGTGTCATACATAGATGCGTGAGTGCACAGAGAAAAAGGGCTGGAAGGATATTGCTGTGGTCAGAATGTTTGTGTGCCCCCACAAATTCATATGGTGAAACATAATCCCCACTGAGATGGCATTAAGAAGTAGTGCCAGCCGGGTGCAGTGGCTCACACCTATAATCCCAGCACTTTGGGAGGCTGAGGTGGGCAGATCACCTGAGGTTGGGAGTTCGAGACCAGCCTGACCAACATGGAGAAATTTTTAGTCTCTACTAAAAATACAAAATTAGCCAGCTGTGGTGGTGCGCACCTGTAATCCCAGCTACTAGGGAGGCCGAGGCAGGAGAATTGCTTGAACCCAGAGGCGGAGGTTGCAGTGAGCCAATATTGGGCCATTGAATCCAGCCTGGGCAACAAGAGCAAAATTCCGTCTCAAAAAAAAAAAAAAAGAAGTAGGGCCTTTGAGGGATGATTAGGTCATGAGGGCTCCACTCTCATGAATGAGATCAGTGCCCTTATAAAAGAGGCCTGAGGGAGCTTGTTCACCCTTTCTACCATGTGAGAACACAATGAGAAGGAGCCATCCATGATAAAGATAGCTCTTACCATACACTATTCTGCCAGGGCCTTTATCTTGAAGTTCACTAGCTCTGTAAGAAGTAAATTTCTGTTGTTTATAAGCCACCTAGTCTAAGGCTTTTTGTTTGCTTGTTTGTTTTTCAAGACAGGGTCTTGCTGTGTCACCCAGGCTGGAATGCACTGGTGCAATCACAGCTCACTGCAGCCTTGACCTCCTGGGCTCAAGCATCCTCCCACCTCAGTCTTCCTAGTAGCTGAAACTACAGGTGGGCACCACCATGCCTAGCTAATTTTTTAAAATTATAGTCTTTCATTTTTCCACAATAAAAGCCACATTCAAACACCTGGCTAATTTTTGTATACTTTGTGGATATGGGGTTTCAACATGTTGCCCAGTCTGGCCTCAAACTCCTAGGCTCGAGATATCTGCCCGCCTCAGCTTCCCAAAGTGCTGGGATTACAGGCATGAGCCACCACATCTGGACCAGAAATTCTAATTCTAGGAATTGACTAAGGAAAACATCATGATGATGCACTGAGATTTATCTGCAACAATATGCAGCATTATTTATATAAGAGTGAACAATTGTTAGGGCCCAAAATGTTGAGGGGCAACCCAAAATGAGTTTCACATTTATACTATGGAAGAGTATGAATGAAAATAAGTTATTGAAAATAAGATAGATATATTATTAAGTGAAATACAAAACATGTATATTGTGTTCCATTTCACTCAACATATGCACATACAAATAAAAAATATCACCCTGCAAATATTATCAGTAGCTATCTCTGGAGAATGGGATGATGATGATGATGATGATGATGATGATGTGTGTGTGTTCTGGAAGAAGGAAAGAAGTCAGAGGCTCTAGTCATACTCTCTTCTAGGGTTGAACTTCAGAGGATGGCATATGCAATAAAGGTTCAAAGATTTGGGGTGGTGTGAGAAGTGCCAGAGTGGGCAGCTCAATCTAGATTCCCTGGAACTGCCATTAGAGAGCCTGTGCAGCACTCAGTAATAGCCAACCAACGTGCCCCCTCCCAAATTGTTGCCACTGCCAACGTGGTGCTCTAGCCAACGTGGTCTTCCTCCAACACGGTGCCACCACGAATACAGTGCTGTGTCCAACAGGGGGTTCCCACCACAGTGGCACTCTATCCAGCATGGCACTACACTCAACGTGACATTGGGACCAACATGACCTGAGCCACAGAGTGCCTGTACCTGAGGATGGCTGTCAGGCAGCAGAGTCCGAGGTCAGCCTCATTGGCTAGCATATCCCAGTGAGGTGCCAGAACAGGGGTAGACTCCAGGTGGGATGAACAGATCAACAAGTAAGAACTATTTGCCCTTCCTGTTCAAGTTTCCTTACTCAGGCTCAAAAACAGAGTTTTACACACATTAGATTTCTGGTTGTTGAATTTATACCCATTGTATTTCCCATTGCACCAGCATTAATTGGTTTTTCCACCATGAGAGGGAATGTCAAAACATTCAAGCTTAGCAGCAGCATCAGGTCCTTGGACATGCATTCTGCAGATTCATTCACTGCCCCAAAAGCCTGTTACTTTGGCTTTTTTTTTTTTAGACAGAGTCTTGCTCTGTCATCCAAAACTGGAGTGCAGTGGCATAATCTTGGCTCACTGCAACCTTCACCTCCCAGGTTCAAGTGGTTCTCCTGCCTCAGTCTCCTGAACAGCTGGAATTACAGGTGCACACCATCACACTCAGCTAATTTTTGTATTTTTAGTAGAGATGGGGTTTTGCCATGTTGGCCAGGCTGGTCTTGAACTCCTGACCTCAAGTGATCTATCCACCTTGGCCTCCCAAAGTGCTGGGATTACAGGCATGAGCCACTGTGCCTGGTCACTTTGGCCTTTCTTGAAGTTACTCTCTAGAGAGATATTTTAGGGCTTTTTCCTTTAGAATGTACTTTTGGAATAATTATGACTCTGTTCCTCCTAAATTTTTGGGCATCTTTGGCATCATTTTGCCAAATAACCCCGGCTTTTAAATTTTAAGTTCTTTGCCCTTTGAAAGGCCTCTTATTTATGAATTAATTTGCATTGAGTGCTTTAGTTTACTCATTGACAATAATCACTGCTCTTGACACAGACTGCATACTCTTATTGTATAATCCATATTTTAACCACATTGAAAAAAATTTAAGAAAAACATATTTCTCCTATCTCCCACTTAACACATCAAATTTTTCCAGTTTACGTTGAAACCAAAACAGACTCTGACTTGTTGAAATCAATGTTCTAGCTTTTATACCTAAAATACTACAATACACATCTCTATATGGTTTGTCTTCAACATTGCAAGTTCTGTTGATTGTCTGATATTTCATTACATTGATAAATAAGTATCTTTTTTTTTTTTTTTTACGAAATGAAAAAGAATTAAATAGAGACAGGGTCTTGCTATATTGACCAGGCTAGTTTCAAACTCCTAGGCTCAAGCAATCCTCCCGCCTCAGCCTCCCAAAGTGCTGGGATTACAGATGTGAGCCACTGCACCCAGACAATTAGATGAGCCATTTCCCAAGTATAAAAGTTTAGGCAGTTTGAGGCTTTAAAAACTGTTCTGCAATGGCCTCAGTACAGGAACTTAAACAAGGCCACATAGTGACTACAGATCTTTGAACAAAAAGAGCTCTAAAGAGAAAATCAAATGTTGATTTTACATAATTCAAAAAATTGAAAACTATTAAACTATTAAAACTAAAAAATCATGAAACTATTAAAAAAATGAAAAGGTCTCTCTTGTCAACTTCAATGTCAAATAACATTTAACACTAATGAAAATTAGTGTATGTGCAAACAGCATAAAAAAGCAGCTGTGTATGGTTTATTCGTGAAAACCATACATATATATATAATATGAAAAGGTACTACTGTTAGTAGTAAAGGTACTACTGTTAGCCATAGGCCCTCCCTTTTCTTTTCCTTTTTCAGTCAGGGACTAGCACCATGTCCGGGCTGGAGTGCAATTGTTTGATCGAAGCTTATTGCAGGCTGAAACCCATAGGCTCAAATAATCCTCCCACCTTGGCCTCTCACACACAGTGCTGGAACTGATTACTGGCATGAGCCACTGCACCTGGCTCCCTTTTTTGACAGTACAAGAAACTTTTTCTGATTCATTAATTTGGTAAAGAGGCAATATTACTTTACCATCTCTGCTGTGACCCAGATAAATGGTCTTCAAGCCAGGGTCTGGAATTCTCCTAGGGGCATGAAGAGGCCTTCTGAGGGCATCAGTAGAAGTTTCCAGGTCTTCATCATCTATAAATTCTCTTTTCTAACATTGGTCTCCTGAATCTGGATCTGGGTCACCAATAGCCTATCGGTCCTTTATGAGAAAAAAGTATACTCCTCACCCCTCTCCACTCTTGGGAAGGGCTTCCCATCTCTCCCTGTCTTAGGCTCATTTCTGTTAAGAGTGAAACTAAGTAAAACCTGGGCACTCTTCCCCCAAGATCTGAATTCAGATAAATAAGAGTAGGGTGGTACTGGGCGCTGTGGCTCGCATCTATAATCCCAGCACTTTGGGAGGTCAAGGCAGATCACCTGAGGTTGGGAGTTTGAGACCAGCCTGACCAACATGGAGAAACCCTGTCTCTACTAAAAATACAAAATTAGCAGGCATGGTGGCACATGTCTGTAATCCCAGCTACTAAGGAGGCTGAGGCAGGAGAATTGCTTGAACCCGGGAGGCAGAGGTTGTGGTGAGCTGAAATCGCACCACTGCACTCCAGCCTAGGCAACAAGAGTGATACTCCATTTCAAAAAAAAAAAAAAAAAGGTAGGGTGGTGGGAGAAATGACAATTTTTGTTCAATAATTTTGCCTCTTCCATCCCTTGACTTGCCCTAGAATGCTTGCCTCTTACTAGAGAATCACTCAAGAGCGAGCAAAAAATGTATGCGTAAGAAATTCTGTTCTAGATGCTAAGAATGTCTCTCTACATATGTTTAACATAAGCCAAGTCTTTAAATGTGCATTCCTGGAACAAAAAGGAGTATAGTTATTGGGAGTGATTCTTTTAAATATACTTGAAATGGAACTACTAAATCTTTCCAGGTACACTGGGTAAACTTTTACGTAATTTCTTTGTTTTTCATGATCCAATAAGGTAGTTAAAATCATTCTAAACAAATCATGTCATAAAATATTTATTATTACAGTAAATCCTTATTTATTTTAAAAATTGTTAAATATTTTCTATCTTCTATTGGTTAGTTTTTAGCAGTAAATACCTTTCTCTTTTATTAATAGCAAAATATTACCTAATGAAAATAATGGGGTTAGGCTAGGTGCGGTGGTTTATGCCTGTAATCCCAGCACTTTGGGAGGCCGAGGCAGGCAGATCACAAGGTCAGGAGTTCAAGACCAGCCCACCCTAGATGTTGAAGCCCCGTCTCTACTAAAAATACAAAAATGAGCCAGGCGTGGTGGCACATGCCTGTAATCTCAGCTACTTGGGAGACTGTGACAGGAGAATCGCTTGAACCCGGGAGGCAGAGGTTGCAATGAGCCGAGACCACACCACTGCACTCTAGCCTGGGCATGAAGAGCTTGAAACTCCGTCTCAAAAAAAAAAAAAAAAAAAAAAGAAAGAAAGAAAGAAAAGAAAATAATGGAATTGTTTATAGTTTTTCTACTTGATTTTTATTTAATTTTTTTCAAAAACCAAACACCAGAATTTGGTGGGGTTTTTGTTGTTGTTGTTTGCTTGTTTTTGAGACAAGGTCTCTGTCACTCAGGCTGGAGTGCAGTGGTGTGATCATGGATCACTGCAACCTCGACCTCCCCAGGCTCAGGTGATCCTACCACTTTAGCCTCTCACATAGCTGGAACTACAGGCGCATGTCAGCTAATTTTTTAAAATTTTTTGTAGAGATGGGGGTTTGCCATGTTGCCCAGGCTGGTCTGCAACTCCTGAGCTCAAGATCTGCCTTGGCCTCCCAAAACGCTGGGATTACAGGCATGAGCCATTGTACCTGGCCACACCAGAATTTGAATCACATACACATACACACATGCACAATTTACCAAGGGAAATCATGCTTTTATCATATACTCCTTGCTTCAAAAATAATGTATGATTTGGACGGGCCCATCTCAGAAAACAAACAAAAAATTTAGTGAGAAACAGTACATTGATGTATTACACTGTTTTTAATAAAATAATAATAAAACTGATAACTTAATTAGATCTATATAATTTTAATCCTGGTGATAGATTTTACTAATCTGATTTATAAGATTTATTTATTTCCTATTCGATATAATCACATTCCTTGAAATAAATACTAACACATTTATTTGAGGTAAAAAATAAGCACTTTTTTTCTAACAGAAAGTAATTCTGATTTGGCTGAATGACAGAGAAGATGAGCATTACCAACGGGATTGTAGGGCTGACATTTTCAACTCTTAAATGAGGTAACGTTCCAGTTCCAAAGTCATGAATTGTTTTATATGTAAGTAAAACTTTATGATTAGAAATAAATCAGAAAACTTTATATTAATAATTTAGAAATAAATTAGATTTTTTTTTTTAGTGTTGGTAGGTTATATGCTAATCAGTACATCAAAAGTCTGAGGAACTTGGCTGGGGAGCAGTGGCTCATACCTGTAATCCAGCAATTTTGGAGGCCGAGGCGGGTGGATCACCTGAGGTCAGCAGTTAGAGACCAGCCTGGCCGACATGGTGAAACCCCATCTCTACTAAAAATACAAAAATTAGCCAGGCATGGTGGTGTATGCCTGTAATCCCAGCTATTAGCGGGGCTGAGGCAAGAGGATCGCTTGAACCTGGGAGGCAAAGGTTGCAGTGAACCAAGATTATTCCACTGCACTCCAGCCTGGGCAACAGAGCAAGACTCCATCTCAAGAAAAAAAAAAAATGTCTGAGGAACTTCTGATAGATTTGAGGGGTTCACAATAAGATTTTCTCTTAATTTTTGTGGATACATAGTAGGTGTATATATTTATGGGTTACATGAGATATTTTGATATAGGCATGCAATGTATAATCACATCAGGGTAAATGGGATATCTGTCACCTCAAGCATTTATCCTTTGTGTTACGAACAATCCAATTAATTATGCTTTTTCTATTATTTGAAAATATACAATTATTATTGACTGGCCAGGTGCAGTGGCTCATGCCTGTAATCCCAGCACTTTGGGAGGCCAAGTCTCACTTCAGGTCAGGAGTTCAAGACCAGTCTGACCAACATGGTGAAACCTCAACTCTACCAAAAATACAAAAATTTAGACAGGTGTTGTGGTGGGTACTTGTAATCCCAGCTACTCGGGAGGCTGAGGCAGGAGAATCACTTTAATCCAGGAGGCAGAAGTTGCAGTGAGCCAGGATTGGGCCACTGCACTCTACATTTGGACATATATCGATTATATGTATATATGTATATATATAGTTCAAGACTAGTCAAATATATGGATATATTTGACTTTAGTCACTTTGAGAATGGTTAATGAGTACAAAAATATAGAAAAAATAATACCTAGTATTTGCTAGTACAACAGGGTACTACCCTTCTCAGCCTCTGGTAACCATCCTTCTACTCTCTGTCTTCATGAGTTCAATTATTTTAATTTTTAGCTCTCACAAATAAGTGAGAACATGCAAAGTTTGTCTTTCAGTGCGTAGCTTATTTCACTTAACATAATGACTTCCAGTTCCATCCGTATTATTGCATATGACAAGATCTCATTCTTTTTTTTTTTTTTTTTTTTTTTTAAGATGGGGTTTCACCATGATGGCCAGGCGAGTCTTGAACTTCTGACCTCAGGTGATCCTCCCACCTCGGCCTCCCAAAGTGCTAGGATTACAGGTGTGAGCCACCGCGCCCGGCCAAGATCTCATTCTTACAATAAGGTTTTTTTTAATACAAGAACAGAATGTTAGACATGAATCATAAGACCTCCCCCAGGCAGTTAATTTGAAAGTCTGTCAAATGCGACCTCTAGGTTATCATTTTCCCCATTTGATAAAAAAAATCTTCTCGTGGAAGCACTGATTATCAATCTCTGCTAAGGTTAGAGTGATTTTTTTTTTTTTTTTGAGGCAGAGTCTCACTCTGTCGCCCAGGCTGGAGTGCAGTGGCACAATCTCAGCTCACTGCAACCTCTGCCTCCTGGGTTCAAGAGATTCTCGTGCCTCAATCACTCAAATAGCTGGCATTACAGGCGTGCATCACCACACCCGGCTATTTTTTTGTAGTTTTAGTAGAGAGCAAGTTTCATCATGTTGGCCAGGCTAATAAAGTCCTAGCCTCAAATGATCCCCCCACCACAGCCTCCCAAAGTGCTGGGATTATAGGTGTGAGCCACTGTGCCTAGCAGTAGGTTTTTTTTTTTTTTTTTTTTTTTTTAAATCTTTCAGCATTGGGAATGCTCATTTCCAGGAAGTCATGTCTTTTGATTTGGGCAAAGAACCTTGTTATTGCAGGCCAGATGTTATGGCTCATGCCTGTAATCCCAGCACTTTGGGAGGCTGAGGCGGGAGAACTGCTTGAGCCCCAAGAGTTCGAGACTAGCCTGGGCAACATATCAAGATCCTATCTCTATAAAAAAAGAAGAAATTAGCTGGATGTGGTAGTGTGCACCTGTAGTCCCAGCTGCTCAGGAGGTTGAGGTGGTAGGATCCCTTGAGCCTGGGCAGTCGAGGCTGCAGTGAACCAAGATCACACCATTGTCCTCCACCCTGGGCAACAGAGCAGGACCCTGTAGCAAAACAAACAAACAAACAAACAAACACGTTGTTATTTCAGGCAGGCCAGATTGTTAATTAAAGGGGCCCAGGGGTTCATCATGACAGGAGGCTATATGTCATTTTTTGAATAATGAACTATCTCTAGTCTCTGGGGGACTACGATTTTGGCCTTAGCCACTGATTAATAGTTTATGAATTTTGCAGAACTTAGGTTGAAAGAAAGGTAAATGTTTTTCTTTTTTTCTTTTTTAGAGACAGTCTCTCACTCTGTAGCTCAGGCTGGAGGGCAGTGGCACAATCACAGCTCATTGCAGCCTTGACCTCCCTGGGATCAGTGATCCTCCCACCTTGGCCTCCCAAGTAGCTGGGACTACAGGCACATACTACCACACCCAGCTAATTTGTGTAGAGACATGGGTTCAACATGTTGCCCAGGCTAGTCTTAAAATCCTAGGCTCAAGCGATCCACTTACCTTGGCCTCTCAAAGTGCTGGGATTATAGGCATAAGCCACCATGCCTGGCCAGTGTTTTAATTTTGTTTATAAAAGTATATGTTAGCTTGGGCAACATGGCAAAACCCTGTCTCTACAAAAAATTACAAAAATTAGCTGGGTGTGGTGGTTTGTCCTGTCGGCTCAGCTACTTGGGAGGCTCAGGTGGAGGATCACTTGGGCCGAGGAGGTCAAGGCTGCAGTGAGCCGTGATTGCACCACTGCACTTCAGACCCTGTTTCAAAGAGAGAGAGAGACAGAGAGAAAGAGAGAGAGAAAGAGAGAGAGAGAGAGAGAACTAGTAATGTTTTAGACAAGAAGTCATACAAATCATCTTAGTATTTTATCAGTTTAGTCTCATGCAATTTTTGTTTTCTTTTGGTGTTGGGTTAGCAATCATTATGAACGTGTTAGATTTTATTAGAGTTTCTGAAGTTTTTCTTTAGTCTATTAATCTCAAAGTTATTAGAAATCTCTGTTTAGGAGTACTTGTTAGAGTCTTTTATAGAAAGCAGTTTTGGATTATAGATGATTGTAAATGATTTTAGAGAAGAATTTAAAATAATGGCTGTGCCTGGGCAACATAGTGAGACCCTGTCTCTAAAAATAACAACAATAATAGTAATGGTGGCCAGGCACGGTGGCTCACGCCTATAATCCTAGCACTTTGGGAGGCCAAGGTGGGTGGATCACCTGAGGT
Organism: Cheracebus regulus; assembly: GCA_963574635.1. NCBI lineage: Eukaryota > Metazoa > Chordata > Mammalia > Primates > Pitheciidae > Cheracebus > Cheracebus regulus. The sequence goes on from CAUYQU010048567.1 coordinate 14,012, forward strand.
CAGGAGTTTAAGACTAGCTTGGACATCATGGTGAAACCCCATCTTTTTAAAAATATATTTTGTTTTATGTTATTAAAAAAAATAGTAATGGCAATGGATGACAAAAACAGAATAGCCATGGTCAGAGCCTGATAAAAGTTTTTAATTGACAATTGCTACATTTTAATTATATGTAGCATTTTAAGATAAAAATTAGAATTATGACTGACAATATCATATCAGGACTATTAGACATTTACGAATGTTATATAACCTTTACAAAATTTTTATTAATGACATATCTATGTAACTTTAGAAAATATTTAACATAATTAAAATTATGACTGCTAACATTAGATTTTTATGAATTTATATAATTTTAGAGCATTTATATCAATAACATACCCATAAATGTAACTGAAAGAGGATTTAGTATTATTTATCATTCCATAACATTTTAATATAATTTACCAAATAAGTCAAATTGTTTAATCTAAAAAGACTTAATTTAGGATTTTGATCTTGGAGAAATTTGTAAAAGATGTCAAAAGGCTTAAAATACTTGATCAAGATAGAAATATGTGGCTGGACATAGTGGCTCACACCTGTAATCCCAGCACTTCAAGAGACCAAAGCAGAAGCATTGCTGAGCCTAGGAGTTCGAGACCAGACTGGACAACATAGGGAGATCCCCATCTGTCAAAAAATTAAACAAAAATTACCCAGGAGTTCAAGACCAACCTGGGCAACATAGGGAGCTCTCCATCTCTTAAAAAAGTTAAACAAAAATTACTCGGGCATGGTGGCATGCACCTGTAGTTCCAGCTACTTGGAAGGCTTAGGTGAGAAAATCACTTCAGCTGAGGAGCTTGAGGCTGCAGTAAGCTGTGATTGTGTCACTGCATTCCAGCCTGGGCAACAGATCCAGACCATGTCTCAAAAATAAAATAAAATAGGCCGAGCACGGTGGCTCACGCCTGTAATCCCAGCACTTCGGGAGTCTGATGTGGGCAGATCATGAGGTTAGGAGTTTGAGACCAGTCTGGCCAACACAATGAAACCCCATCTCTACTAAAAATACAAAAAAGTAGCCGGGTGTGGTGGTGTGCGCCTGTAATCCCAACGACTCAAGAGCCTGAGGCAGGAGAATCGCGTGAAGCCAGGAGGCAGAGGTTGCAGTGAGCTGAGATCGTGCCACTGCACTCCAGCCTGGGTGACAGAGTGAGACTCTGTCTCAAAAATAAAATAAATACAAATAAAATAACAAAACCCACAAAAAACCTATACAGATAATACAGAAATTATTATTATTATTATTATTAATCATTGTTATTTTTGAAACAGTCTCTCTCTCTCTGTTGCCCAGTCTGGAATGTAGTGGCGTGCTCTTGGCTGACTGCAACCTTCACCTCCTGGTGCTCAAGGGATCTGCTCACCTCAGCCTCCTGAGTAGCTGAGACTACATGCACACACCACCATGCTTGGATAATTTTTGTATTTTTTGTAGCGACTGGGTCTCCCGATGTTGCCCAGGCTGGTTTCCAATTCCCAGGCTCAAGGGATCCTCCTGCTTACACCTCCCAAAGTGCTGCGATTACAGGTGTGAGCCACGGTGCCCGGACTAGAAGTTATTTATTTATTTATTTATTTATTTATTGAGATGGAATCTCACTCTGTCACCCAGGCTAGAGTGCAGTGGCACAATCTCATCTCACTGCAACCTCCATCTCCTGGGTTCAATCAATTCACTTGCCTTAGCCTCCTGAGTAGCTGAAATTACAGGTGTGCACCACGACACTTGGCTAATTTTTAATATTTTTGGTAGATACCAGGTTTTGCCATGTTGACCAGGCTGGTCTCAAACCCCTGATCTCAAGTGAACCGCCCACCTTAGCCTCCTAAAGTGCTGGGATTACAGGGGTGAGCCACCATGCCTGGCCTAGAAGTTATTTTTGATAAAATGTAGAATATTTGGTTTTTGAGGCCAGTTACCAAAATGGTAAAGAAAAACCTCTTGTAGTATAATTATTTCTCCATATGGGAAGCCCATTTAGATAAATTGGAAGTCAAACCTGATAAAAAGAACAAAAAAAGAGGGTGCTCACATTAATCAGATCCAGGATGAGTGTGTCTAGGGTTATAAATGTATATTAAATTATAAAGGAATGTAAATAAGAAAACTGGTATCTCGAGCAGTGGGATACATGACTCTTAGAAACAGCATGGGAAGTTTTTTTGGTTATATGAAACAATTTAGACATATCAAGAAAAGTCTAGAACACAGAATCAAGTTATACTGGAGGAAAACATTGCCATTTTAGACCTTCAAGAGAAACGTTTTAGTATTTAGCCATCACAGTAGGGTTAGAAAAAGTTATACAAAAAGGTCACAAAAAGGTTGAAGGAAAGAGTTAGCTAAGCAAAAAGATATACCTTTTTATGGAAAAAAGGAACAGAAGACAATGATGCATGTAACCTGTGAATCATATGTAGTGAGGTATAGAAAAAGCTGAATTTTTGAGTCATAAATCTGATAAGTTTTAAAGTGAAACAGATTTTTTGGTTTTTTTTTTTTTTTTTTTTTTTTGAGACAGGATCTTACTCTGTCATGCAGGCTGCAGTGTCAAAATCACTGCTTACTGCAACCTTGACCTCACTGCAGCCTCAACCTCCTAGGGCTCAAGCAATCCTCCCATCTCAGCCTCCTAAGTACCTGAGACCATAGGTGTGTGCCACCACGCCTGTCAATTTTTTCTTTATGTGTTTTTTGTTTTGCTTTGTTTTGTTTTTGTAGAAACAGTGGGTCTCACCATGTTACCCAGGCTGGTCTCAAACTCCTGAGCTCAAGCAGTCCTCCTGCCTCAGCCTCTCAAAGTGCTGGGATTACAGGCGTGACCACTGGGCCTGGCATCGTTTTGTTTCTTATTAATTTCTCAGTTTAGAAAAATTTGTTGGATCTGAATCGCAGTAGTTTTATTTGTGTTTTGTAGTTGTTCTGTTTGTTCTTTTCGTTCCAAATTGAAATATATTTTACCTTATTGAGAGAAAGAAATATGCACATTGTGAAATTCTAAAACTCTGCCTAAGAGATATATGAGAGCCAAGGCAACAAGCAGAAAGGGGTGAGTTCATATCATAGGGATAGGAGGAGGAGGAGCAGATGGAGGCAAAAGGGAGAAAACCTCTGTAAGGCCGGTTGCCTTGCTGGGAGCTAGGACGCACCGCTCCTTGGCCCGGCGCGGGGGGGGGCGGGGGCGGGGGGGGGCGGGGGGGGCGGCGGGGGGGGGGGGGGGGGGGGGGGGGGGGGGGGGGGGGGGGGGGGGGGGGGGGGGGGGGGGGGGGGGGGGGGGGGGGGGGGGGGGGGG
>CAUYQU010048568.1:0-27113 GCA_963574635.1 Cheracebus regulus
GAGACCCCTTCCCAGATGTGACCCTCACTCAGGACTGACCTGCCGGAGTCCCCCTCCCAGCTGTGACCCTCACTCAGGACTGACCTGCCGGAGACCCCTTCCTAGCTGTGACCCTCACTCAGGACTGACCTGCTGGAGTCCCTTCCTAGCTGTGACCCTCACTCAGGACTGACCTGCCGGAGACCCCTTCCTAGCTGTGACCCTCACTCAGGACTGACCTGCTGGAGTCCCTTCCTAGCGGTGACCCTCACTCAGGACTGACCTGCCAGAGACCCCCTCCTAGCTGCATCTCGCTTGGGGCCACCCCCACCAGCAGACCTGGGTCGCAGCACCCTGGCCGCCCTGTGTGGAAGCCCCACTCGTTCTTTCTGAATGTGATGCCCTCTACTTCCATGTCAGAACATTTCCCTCCAATGGGCAGGGGTGAACCTGCCTGCACCCTCAGGCCCAGGTGCCCCTGGATGCGGAGGAAAGCCAGCTCAGGCCAAGGAGGGCACAGCTCGGGGCAGGCAGGAGGCGGTAGAGCTGGGGGTGTTTCGGCCCCAAGCATCCCGAGCCTCTGGGCACCTACTTCATTCTGGCCCAGGCTGCATGGGGGTTTCCAAGGCTGGGGTCAGACTGGTAGACACGGCCATTAGCAGAGATTCAGGAAGAGGAACCGGTTCTGGGAAAACCATCTGTGTGCAGAGCCCAGGGGACTGGCTGTGCCGGACTCTCCTCCAGAGGTCGGGGGTAGGGTGCTCCCAGAGGGCTGTTTCTCCCATGGCCTTTGGGGTGAGGGCTTTTCTGGGGAATTCCAGACGCCCCTGGGGCTGCAGCTGCCAAGCTCAGCCTTCTCAGGAAGCCTTGCTGGCCTGGGCTGGGGCTGACCACCGAGAGGGCTGGAGGCTGGAGCAGCCTGGGAAAGCTCTGCTGCCGAGGGCCAGCCTGCAGCCTGGAAGGGACGCCTGCCCTCCCCGGTCCTCTCCCTCCCCGACGACTGATCTCCAAGAGTTCAACTGCTGAGATTCTGGGATTTACGGTCAGCCCCATGGGCTGGGATCATAATTAGTTCGGGGCGGTGGCCAGAGGGAAGAGGCTCTGGGCGCCATGTGCCCTCAGCCAGTCACCTGCAGTGATGGTGGGAGCAGGCTCCTGCACTCAGTCCTCAGACCGGGCTCTGCTGGCCGCTGCAAGGAGCCAGGCAGGAGAGGGATTCCGACAAGTCCCGCTGTGGGTCTGCCTTGACTTCCCAAGCATGCCAGGGGCTGTGCAGGTGCACAGCTGTGAAAAGCTAGCGTCTCATTCGCTGTGCAGAGCTAGTGTGATGGGCATTAAACTCACACTGCCGTGGTGCCACAGCCAGGGACCGGTCTGGACGCCGCATCCCCAGGGCGGCGGAGGAGTGATGTGTTGGCTCTTTCACTGGGGAAGTGGGAAGGCCTAGCTGTGCCTGAGAGGCAGGAGTTTAGGTGGAGGAAGGGAGTCAGGTATCCTTATGCTCCTAGGAGGTCTTGTGTTGTGACACGCTTGCACATGTGCACATGCACACAGTACACACACGTGCTTGCACACATACGCATACCCACGACCCTAGGATAGCTTGGGGCAGGGTTGCGTGGCTCCGTGTCACAGTATCGGGTGGACGTAAGGGAGGCCCCACTGTGCTTCTGCCGGCTTTCCCTTTAGCCGAGATCCATGGCAGAAGAAATGGGCCGATCTGGGCTGAGTAGGATACACGGAGTTTAAACATGGTTCCAACTTCTCAAGCAGTTCATCATCTTTGTTCCACCTGACACAGCTGAGGCTGGGGACACTCTCCAGACAGCCCTGTGGCTCCTGGCGACCTCGTCTCAGGAGGCTCAGTGGGTTGTGTTTGGGGCCCCAGGGTCTGAGTGCCCCTCGGTGGCCTCCTGCTGGCCGCAGAGCTGGGACGCATCTGCCTTCCTGCTTTCCACGATTTGAGCTCTTTTCTGGTGACTGTTTTTCGATGTTCTAATATTTTGTATTTGTATAAGAAACATTTTGTTTTTAGGACCACAGCTTGCTCTTTTTCCTAACAGCTTTTTTCCCGTTTGTCATTGACCTATTCTCTTAGGTGGCTGTGGCACTGGTGGTGGACGCGTGGCTGGGGGAGTAGGAAGGCCGCTGTGGCACTGGTGGTGGACGTGTGGCTGGGGGAAGAGGGAGGCCGCTGTGGCACTGGTGGTGGACGCGTGGCTTGGGGAGGATGGGGCCTTGCTGTTGTGGCACTGGTGGTGGACACGTGGCTGGGGGAGGATGGGGCCCTACTGCTGTGGCACTGGTGGTGGATGCGTGGCTGGGGGAGGATGGGGCCCTGCTGCTGTGGCACTGGTGGTGGACGCGTGGCTGGGGGAGGAGGGAGGCTGCTGTGGCACTGGTGGTTCTCTTGCTGCTGCTGGGTGATCCCAGGCGGTCGCCCCCAGAGGCGTGAGTGAGGACGTCTGCAGGACCTCAGCATGGTTTCCTGAAGTCCCCAGCTGGTCCCATCCGTCTGGAATCTGTGGCATTCCTTTCTCTGTTCATCATTTCCTGCTCCATTCAGTGCTCCTCGAGTATTTAGAGGAGTTTCTCAGCGTTTGGAACCAAGATGTGTTTATGCAAATCCTGAGTGAAAAATAAAAGACTGTGGAAAGAAAAAAACACTTTTCACTACAGTTTTGCCTAGTGCCTTTGCTTTGAAGTTTATTTTGTTTTGTAAAGTATATTTCTGTGTTTTCTTCAGGAAAGCCCTTTCCCCTTCCCATGTTCCCTTCTCAGGCCCCGGAAAACTGTTTAGTCCAGAGAGCTGGGGTGCGTGGGTTGGGAGCAAAGCGGAGGGTGGAGGGGCAGGCGGCCAGTCTCAGCCCCACAGAAAAACACTTGATTTCTTTCCAGATCACGAGTCATTGTAATGGGTGACCGTTTAGTTCTGTGCTCCCCTGGTTCCTTCTGGGGGACCGCACGGTGGCACCCACACCCCTGCCGCTGCTTACTCCCCTGGCTTCCCTCGGTAGCTGCACTGGAACCAGCGGGCTTTGTGAATGTAAGGATGTTGGTGTATTTCAGGCAGGATATAGCTGCTGACGATCCGCAGAGTACGCCGGGCGGCGGGCTAGCCTGGGCTGGTTAACAATTCATCGCAGATTTGTGGATGGTCACACCGAGTGTGCGGTGCTCTAAAGCTGCCACCATGTAGAAGCTGGTCCAGATTGTAGAGTGCCAGTGGCTTAAAGTGGTGATGCCGTAGGTTTTCAAATGAAATATTTCAGAATTATTTGGGGCATTTCTGTATGCATCTAATCAGAGAATTGTGAGGCTTGTAAAAATGTGCTGTGCATCCTTGACTGGTGTGTTTGTTAGGGTTTGGGGCTGGAGTTAGGATGTGATAGAGTCAGTGTGAGATAGGTGACTTTTTAAGGGCACCCACCAAAAAGCAATGGCAAGAACTTTTAGTTTTACTTGATGTGTTAATTACAAATACTAGTTAGAGTCAAGTTATTTTTCAGAAGCTTCCCCACCCACTGAAAATCCTCCCACAGGGACTTGGCTGGGGGGTCTGAATCACATAGATGGGGTGGACCTGAGTTTGCCACCCTAAGGCTCCTGGGAGGCAGCGCAGCCATCAGAAGCCATGAACCAGGACTGTCGCAGGATAGAAGGGAATTACTGGCTGCGCATTCCAAGTTGTTATAGACTAAGGGATAAATAAGACAGACCCGTCAGCGTAGTCATGTGTTTATGAGAATAACAAGAGTTTTCAGGCTTCTTGGAGACGTGAGCTACCATTGTGCTCAGGAAGAGTGAGGCACTTCTAACCGGCTGTTCCTGTGTGCTCATGGACAGACACTTGGGTGTGCACACGTGTGTGCACAGCAGTATCCACATACGCAGACAGGTGCATGTGCATGCACCCCTTAAACGTGCACATTCACATGTGCTCACCCACACAATGCACCCCCAAACATCTCACCACACATGTGCATACCCACGCATGTGCTCACCCCCACACACACTCACACACACGTGCACACCCACACATCTGCTCACCCACACATGTGCAGATCCATACAATGCTCACCACACACGTGCACACCCACACATGTGCTCACCCACACATGTGCTCACCCACACACGTGCACATCCACACAATGCTCACCACACATGTGCATACACGTGCACACCCACACGTGCTCCTCCCACACATGCACACCCACACACAGGCACACCCACGCATGTGCACACACGTGCTCACCCACACATGTGCACCTGCAGAGGGCAGTGGAAATGACCCAGATGCCCGGGGGTTCCGTGGACTGCAGAGGGCAGTGGAAATGACCCAGATGCTTTGAGGTCTGTGCTGTTGTTCTGATGGCTTTATCTCTACGGCTCAGTCTCTTATGACAGGAAGTGCTATTAATGAATCAGTTAATCATTTCGTAATGTGGGAAGTCGTCCTGTGACCAGCCTTCAGGCAGGCAGGCGCCTCCCCACATGCCTGGCACTAACCCAGGCCTTGTGTTTCGTGGCCGTGTGTCCTCTCCCAGGCCGAGGGCGTGACTGTCCTGCCTCCCTGTCACCACGGTGGCGTGTTCACTTGCTGAACTCACGTGCTCACCAACCGCCCCAACTGGGAGATGCTGGGGAAACAGCTCCCGCACGGCGGCACAGGGTTGTAGACGCGCCGCCGCTGGACGTAAACGGAAGCCGCCGCTGGCACCACAAGCAAAGCCTCCCATGCGTTCGAAGTATTTTCACACGGCCGGACCTGGCCCTGTGCCTCGTTCAGTGGCCTCTGTGTGGGAGTCTCCTTCTCCTGCTGGGGCCGGCAGCTGCCCACGACTGGGGCAGGGCTGGGGTTGGGGGTGCTTTCGCCCATAGCTGGGGGTCATGCTGGAGATTTCCCAGCTTAGCACACCCCTCGTTTCTAGAGTTGGGAGTTAGAGGTCTTTCCCTTGTCGGTCACGACTCTGCCCTGGCCCTACACACGAGAACAGGCTGTTTCGGAGGGAGTGTGTTTGACCTGCCCACAGGTTTATGCTGAAACCCTGCCCACATTTTATTAAGGGATACCCATAAACAAAGGTCAGTGAAGGATGAAGGAAAACGAGCTGCTTTTAGAAATCAATTAAATACATGATCGTGTTCAACTCATTTTGGCCTGTGTGGTTTAAAGACCAGACAAGAATATGCTGCTATTTATTTAAAGGTAAAATGAGGGTCTGGGCCCGTTTTGCACCATTTAGCAAGTGAACGGGCAGCTGTTGTGGCTGGACCTCACTTTGACAGACAGAGCTAGGACATGTGCAAGGAGCATTTGCAGATTAATTCATCTCCCTCCATCCGTCCGTGCCCCCGTTCCTTCACCCCTCGCCTGCAAGGCCGAGATATCCCAGCATCTTCCAGAGGGTTCTGGACTCAAGTCTAATGAAGGAAACCCCAGGAAGCCCAGAACAGAAAGTTAGCGTGTGATAGGAGGAAATTCGCTTTGTGCTCTGTAGTGGAATTGTGGTTGCCTTTCTAACGTGGCCCGTGGCCGTGCTGAGGACAGGGTTGGTCTCCCTCCTCTGCGTGGACATTGCAGGTGCTCGCCACAGTGGGGTGGACTGAGGGGCACGGTATGAGCCACTGATCTGTGATGGCGGCGGTTTTACAGTCCTGGGTAGCGCTCGTCCCCTCTGGTTTTCTCACTGGCATCTTTCTCTCTTTTTAAGAAGTTCGTCAAAAGCAATGCGGTTCTTCCAAAGCAACGGAGCAGAGGTCTGCTCGACATTTTAGATGCATTTCTCCAATTTTCCTTTTGTTCCCTGCCAGCCACTGTGCTGCTGTGCTGAGCTCAAGCCGTAGGTGCATCTGCCCGAGGGCTGGCCCTGTCGGGAGGAGCCGACTGGAGGCCTTGGGTCTCCACGGAAGGAGGTGCTGAGTGAGAGACCACGTGCCAGGAGGAGGCTGATGTGGCCGAGCAGACAAACTTACATGCAGAAAGGCCTCCCTGTGGAAGCGGCCCCGGAGGGCAGCAGCCTCTGGGCTCTGGAGCCGGCGTGTGTCCCCTTCGGGTCATCCCCACCCTCTGGCTCCTGCCCCCACATCAGGAAAGGCTTCCCGTGCAGGGCAGGGCGCCACTCCACTCTGGAGTCCTGCTCCACCTCTGCTGGGATGGGCTGGGCCTTCCTCTGAGGCCCAGGGGCCTGGGTGCCTGCCAGCCCCACCCTCAGCCCTCCTGAGCTAAGCACCTTCCCAGTCTCTGAAGGGAGAGTGTTGCTTTTTGCTGAGGATTCTCTTGGAAACCCTTTGAACTGAGAGCTGAACCCATGGTGGGTGCCTCTGCCTGGGATGTTGGTGTCCCTTGTGGCCCCATGGGGAGTGGATGCTGGCAGTTGGGGTACCTTGGCCATGGGAGAGGAGGACCAGGCTGGCCGCAGAGGCCTGAGTGTGTGGGGCTGGGGCAAGCAGGGGGAGCTGGTGTTCCCACCCTATCCTCCAGTTCCCAAGCCTTAACCCCGGCTCTCCAGGTGGGGTCCCCACACCTGCAGCATCTGCATCCTCTGGGAAAGTGTGTGGAGTGCATGCAGCAGGCTCTCCCCCAGACCTACAGAGCTACTTGGGCGGGGCTGGCCATCTCTGTTTCCACAGGCCCTGCAGAGGCTGGTCCGCTGACACCTGGAAAACCCTGGTCTAGAGAGTGCAGTTCTCTTCCTGTGGAGTATCAGGACCAGACCAGCTTCCCAAACAGTCACCTGCAGAGCTTCTGCTCCTCCAGGGGGCCCTGACTTTCTCATGGTGGAAATCTTCCCACCTGGCCGGGTTCCAGCTGCCCTGGGCCCCCTGGAAGACTCCGGGGATTGATGAGCAGACGCAGAGCTGCCTGGAGCTGGCCAAGCCTGGTGTCCTGCTAATGCCATTTTTTGGTAACACCCATTCACAATAGTCTGGCCGAGGTGTTGTTCTCCTTCTCTTTATTTGCTATCACTAAATCCATCTGGTTAAAACTTAGCCTGGCGAGCCGTGGTCCTGGGTGCTGGAGCAGGTGCCTGGAAGCCGCTGTTTCCAGGGAGAGGAGGGATGACGGCACTTATGGGGCCGCACAAAGGGGTGAATCGACTTTTGGTTTTGTCTCTTCGCTACAGCTCCCGCCCTCGCCTGTTCCTTGGAATTAGATAGGGTGAAGTCTGTGCCTCCTTCACCAGTATAAACAGAAGCTGTTTGAAGTCGATGGCCCCAACCCCAACCAAGACACGGGATTTGATGATCCTCTGGAAGCACCGCTTTTGCTCAGATGGCAGCCAGGGGTGTCCTAATTCCTGAGCACAGATGGAGGTTTTACATACTCTGCTGTTACACGTGAGGCTTTCAGAACAGCTTGGGTAGCTGGAGGCCGCTTTGGAGAAAAACCGATGACCGTGAACATACTTGCAAATGCCAAGGCAGTCAGCGGGCGTGGGGAGGCTGGCTGTGCGTCGGGGAAGTGAGGCTTCCCTCTCTCCTAGAAGCCCCAGCCCGTTAGAACTCAGCCTGCAGCTTGCCTGTGGCCGGCGGTGTGCGTTCCACGTTGTGGTTTTAGTTTTTTGTTACCTCGAGCAGCCCTGGATTATACAGGCCTCCAGCAATGTCTTTCATGGCCCGAGCATGGCTCAACTCCTGACTGGGGCCCAGGCCCAGACCCTCACTCCACTGCCCTGCACCTGGGACACTGCGGCTCTCTCAGGAGGATTCTCATTCCCCAAACCAGCCCCGTCCGTGGTGGCAGCTTGCCGGTGTCCAGGTGGGTGTGTCCCGCTGCCTTGCGGCTCTGGTCCCGGCCCCCTGGGGACGTGGGAGGCTGAGCGGGAGAAGGCGGCTATGACATGCAATGCGTGTCACGCCCCCGGTGCAGGTGCCAGGGGAGGGCGGCTTGTGTTTGTCTTGCGGATGAGGACACGGGGCTCTGCCAGGCTCTTGCTGGGCCACAGCTGCCCGCTGCTGTCCTGAGCAGTCCTTCGAGGAAGATGGAGGGTGCGTGCTCAGAACCTGTCTGCGTAGGGCTGGGGGGTCGTGCAGCTGTGCCCTGAGCAGGGGAGCAGCCACAGGCACAGTGCTGAGAGACTGTGTGTGTTTCACCTCACCTCAGACAGTGAGATTTGAGTTGTACATAATGTTCACATGCGTGAAACGTTCTGCTTTTAGCCACTGTGAAATGAAGTAAAATGGACCTTACAGGCATCGCAGCACAGGGTTTGGTCAGGGGCCCGCGTCTGTCTCTCCCTGGTCCTGGCCGGCCGGGCCTGTGGACCCAGCGCAGGGATCCAGGCTCCAGGCCCTCCTGGGCACTGCTGGATTCTGTCCCACGGACTTTGAGTTTTTGTGTTTCATCCTGAGCATTTCTGTTGCTGTTGATTCACTGTTTTTTCTGGTTATAGAAGGAATACTTTTTCTCTTACCAACCACCCAGGCTGCAGCCACGTGTGACTGGTCAGGTTTCTGTGAGGGGGACAGGGCCTGGCCTCTGGCTGGGCTCTGCAGACGCTTGCTGCCCTGAGGCTGCGGCTGAGTAGCGTCCGTGGGTGGCTGAGGAGACGGGCTCTTCACCGAGGAGCCGCACCCCAGGGTGCTCTGCAGGCTGCCCGGGTCCCAGAGCTAGACCCTACGATGCCGAGCCTCATGCTGCTGCGAGACCACCCCTGGTCAAAGAGACCCCCCCAGTCCCCTGCCTCCGAGCCCCGGCCAGCCCTGCGTCTGGTGGCATCCCTCTGGCTGGGGAGGCTGCTGCGGCGCTGGGAGGCCTAAGGGTCTGGTGTCCGCGTGTGCGCAGTCGTGGTGGAGCGGAAGGAGGATGCATTTGTCACATAGCGCTGGGCTCCAGTTTGCCTTTGACGTTTACGTTCCTTTGAGAGAAAACTGCTCAGCTGGGTTTTTCTCCTCTCGGCGGCCCTCGTGGCTACTGTGTGTGGAAGATGAGAGGGGGCCCTGTGTGAGCGTGCGCAGCCCACCAGGCGCCGAGTCCATGGCGGTGCTTTGGTGCTTTTCTCACGTTACTCTGAGGCTGTCACTGGCTTGGGATTTGGTAAAAGGCAGGGGGTGTGGGTTGGAGTGGAGCTGAAGTGCTCGAGCCAGAGCAGGCTGTGAGCAGGTCCGAGGGTTTGGACTGGGGACCACGCAGAGCAGGGTGGCTGAGTTAGAGATATAAAGAGAGGAAGAAAAGGACTCGGTGCCTTTAAAGAGCCCCTGCTGCTTACATAACACTTTTCCCGAGACAGGCTTCATGTGGTCGCTGCCCACGCAGGTGCCAAGCAAGGCCCTGGTGCCAGAGACGTGGGCTGAAAACCAAGCAAGCTGCACGTCTGTGACTGTCACGAAGCCGGGGCCCTAAGAACGTGGCCGTGTGGTTGTCAGGCCGGGGCTCCGCTCCTGCCCTCCGGCTTAGGGAATATAGCTGGGGAGAAACGCGCCCTCTGAGTTCCCCTGGGATTTTGGCCGGCTTGAGGTTGTAAACCAGTGGAGGTGGCCGAGTGGAGAGCCTTGCTGTGACAGAGACCCAGGGGCCTTGCTGCCGCCACCTGGAGCCACCGCAGCCTGGCTGGCCACTGCAGTGAAGTTGGACCCTCCTGGTGACTGAAGAGGGGCCACGTTGTTACGGAAGGGCTGGGACCAGACACTGGGTCCGATGTCCTTGAGGTACCAGAACTACCGGAGAACAAGTGGAGGGCTGTGTCATCGCCACGCACTCTGCGGTCCTGCTCCCGAGTGAAGCCATGCGCGGCTGCCAATGTGACTGACAGTGAATCAGACGCTGTGCACGGAGGTGTGACTCCCACCTCGTCTGGTGCCAGGAAAACAGCACCTTGGTGATGGGATGGGGGGTGATGGGTGTGGGGTGATGAGGGGGCGGGGTGGTGGGCACATTTTGACGGTGGAGGGGTGACAGGCTCAGGGTGAGGGGCGCAGGGTGATGGGTGTGTTTTGATGGGGGTGGGGTGATGGGTGCGGGTTGATGGGCGCGTTTTGACAGGCAGGGTGACAGGTGTGGGGTGACAGGTGTGGGGTGACAGGCAGGGTGACGGGTACAGGGTGATGGAGGGTGGGGTGATGGGCATGTTTTGATGGAGGGTAGGGTGATGGGGGCGGGGCAACAGAGGCAGGGTGAGGGGCACGGGGTGACGGAAGCTGGGTGACCGGTGCCGGGTGATGGGGGTGGGATGATGAGACTGTGGGGCGTGGCACTCGGGCTGGCTCAGGTCCCAGCTGAGCACGAGCTGGTCCACGTCAGCCTCTGGTTTTGAAACACTGCCTGGCTCCATTCTGAAAAGTGCAGCAGTAATTTGAGCCTTGTTCTGAATGGCCCCGCTGATTCATCCTGCTTTTCAGGGCCCTGCTGAGGGACCGCGGCTGCTGCTTCCTCTATCCTGGCAGCCTGGAACTTCCCGAGAGGGCATGTGGGTAGCCATGGTGGGTCATCCTATAAACGGGAATGGGCTTCCCAGACACAGTCACTTCCACGGGAACCTTCTAGAGACTCACCCAGAGCAGAGCGGACACTCAACAGCAGCCCGGAGTGCCAGGGAGGCCTGGCTGCTTGCCTGGGTCATGAGGGACGGGCCGGCCCCCAGCCCTGGGTGGGAAGAGCCCAGGCCTCAGACAGGACAGGCACCTGGGTGAGCAGACAGCCTCCCCTGTGGGAGCAGCTGCAGCCCTTCAGAAGCAGACCTCCATCGTGGGAAAATCAGACCCATGGTGCCAGGCCACACAAAGGCGGGACACACAGGCCACGTCCCCCTCAAGGACCAGGTCACAAAGGAGGGACACACAGGCCCATCCCCCTCGAGGGTTAGGACACCAAGGTGGGACACACAGGCCATGACCCCCTGAGGACCAGGACACCAAGCTGGGACACACAGGCCCGTCCTCTGTGTCACACCCCCCCCCCCCCGAGGACCAGGACACCAAGGTGCGACACACAGGCCCGTCCCCTGTGTCGTACACCCCCCCGAGGACGAGGACACCAAGGTGGGACACACAGGCCCGTCCCCCTCGAAGGTCAGGGTGCCCAGGGTCAAAGCTGGAGCCCGAATGCCGTCCACAGACCGTGGCTGGAAGGAGACCGCCACGTTGAAATGCTGGCACATCTGATCCAGGTGTGGCTGTGTGGTGGAAGAGAGAGGAGGTGTAGCCATGCACACCAGCCGTCCTCACCGCCTGCGGCTCTGGGCGGGGCTGACTGAGGGAGGTAACAGTTAACTTTCTACCTTGAGACTTAACTGGCTAGAATGAGTATCTATTTCTTTGTAATTAAGAACATTTTAAGACACAGAAAAATAGTTTCCTTATAAGACTTTTAATTTTAGACATATACAGAGCTTTCTAAAAGGGACGCAGCGTATAGTTTGGTCTCTGTGGGCCCCGCCTTCCATGTGCCTGGAGGATGGACAGGTGGTTTTGTACTGTGTGTCATAGTTTGCACCCATCTGGTTCGGGGTTAAACCACAAACGATTAATAAGGTAATGGTGGTGATCAGCTCAGCAGACAGAGCCCAAGCCCCTCCCCGCGCCAAGCCTTACGCTGTAGAGTGGGAATCGTGGTCTCAGTGGGACTCGTGTGAGTTTCTACAGCTACAGTAAGAAAAGTGGACGTTTAGTCACAAAGCTCTTTGACGTTTAAACTTGATTAGGAAAAATTGCCATTATTACACGTAATGAGTTGACTCTGTCAGTATTTAATATAAGCGAAGGAATTGTTGGGAAAAGAGAAATTGGACCTAACATTTTTATTTTTAATAATCTCAGAGCCTGTTAAATTTGTAAGCATTTCTGTTGCTTTGTAGATGTCTTGGAAAAGCTAATTTTAAGTTTTCAAGAATGAGAAGTCGTTTCCGCTGAGAGCCAAGCACGTTAGCGTCTTTCTTTTGATCAGTTTCTCTGCATTCTTATTTAGCACCAGGGAGATGCTTGGTGTGCACATATATCCACATTAAATACACATCTGTAAACACACAGGACACATCACACCGTTAGTTTCTATGCATTATTGAAAGTTCATTGGAAATGGCACTGGAGGTTGCCGTGTGGTGCTCTGTGAGGCCTGTTGACCCCGGCACCCGCCTCCTTCCACCCACTCAGTGCCTGCCCCTTCCCACGTGGCCCTGCTGGAATGGCAGCTCTGCAGGGTCAGGACGGCAGACTGCTCAGCCCAGGGCGGGTGCAGGGTGCTCTGAATGTCAGTCTCTGGCTGTGGAAGGGCAGGTGCAGGGTGCTGTGAGTGTGTCAGAGTCTCTGGCTGTGGGAAGGCGGGTGCAGGGTGCTCTGAGTGTGTCAGAGTCTCTGGCTGTGGAAGGGCGGGTGCAGGGTGCTCTGAGTGTGTCAGAGTCTCTGGCTGTGGAAGGGCGGGTGCAGGGTGCTCTGAGTGTGTCAGAGTCTCTGGCTGTGGACGGGGGGGTGCCGGGCTCTGTGAGTGTCACAGTCTCTGGCTGTGGAAGGGCAGGTGCAGGGTGCTCTGAGTGTGTCAGAGTCTCTGACTGTGGAAGGGTTGGTGCCGGGCTCCGTGAGTGTCAGAGTCTCTGGCTGTGGAAGGGTGGGTGCAAGGTGCTCTGAGTTTCCGTCCCAGGCTGTGGAACGCCGTTTCCTTCCCCATGCGGATTTCTCCTACTTGGCTTCTTACCATAACAGTTTTACAGCTAGCTGACTTCCTTAGACCACTGGAATATCAATTTGCTCTCATGTCGTCTTAGAAATATTTTTCAATTGAGAAGACGTCGTAAATATGCCATCATGGTCAGGTATGAGAGGACGAGGGACGGGCGGCTCAGAACCTGGCCTGGCTTATGTCATTTCCTGAACCCAGGGTGGGTCTGGTGCAGACGCTGGTGCCTCCCATCCAGCCTCAGGCCGGGTGAAGAGTGGTGGAGGGAACATCTGGTCAGTGCTGGACCTGGATGTGCCTGTGGCCTTGTTGGGCAGGAGGCTGGGGAGGAGCTACGATGCCTGGTGGCCCCTGTTCCTGTTCTCCCCTTTTGAGGTGACGGCTTGGCCCTGGGAACTACCTGCCCTGGATGGGGGGCCAGCGTGCTCTCCATCTCTGAGGGATTCTGGGGCTTGGGAAGGTTGGAGTCTTTTGGAGCAGGGGATGCCAGATGGCCAAAGGGTGTTTATGGCCTGAGGTGGAGGCTGGGCTCAGGCAGGTGAGGGCCTGGGGGCCACACTTCCTGTGTGCTGATGCTGGTGTTGGTGATCCTCAGGTGAGCGTGTGTGGGCTAGGGGGAGTGGCCCAGGTGAGTGTGTGTGGACTGAGGAGGGTGTGGCCTAGGTGAGCGTGTGTGGGCTGGGGAGGGGTGGACCAGGTGAGCGTGTGTGGGCTGGGGAGGGGTGGACCAGGTGAGCTTGTGTGGGCTGGGGAGGGGGTCACCCAGGTGAGTGTTTGTGGGCTAGGGGGAGCGGGCCAGGTGAGCGTGTGTGGGCTGGGGAGGGGTGGCCTAGGTGAGCATGTGTGGGCTGGAGAGGGGGTGGCCCAGGTGAGCTTGAGTGGGCTGGGGAGGGGGTCGCCCAGGTGAGTGTGTGTGGGCTAGGAGGAGTGGCCCAGGTGAGTGTGTGTGGGCTGGGGAGGGGGTGGCCTAGGTGAGCGTGTGTGGGCTGGGGAGGGGTGGACCAGGTGAGCATGTGTGGGCTGTGGTGGGGGGGTGGCAGGTGAGCTTGTGTGGGCTGGGGAGGAGTGGCCCAGGTGAGCGTGTGTGGGCTGGGGGGGGTGGCTCTCCAGAACAGTCACCACTCTGCAGCCTGCATCAGGTTGAGTCTGATGCTCTCACAGGCAGTTTTGTCCTGAGTTGTAAATAAGGAAGGAAAATCCGAAGTTTTGATTTGCTATTTTCTCCTATTCTGAAGTCCCCTGGCAGTGCAGGCCTTTGGCTGTGGTTTTCCACAGGGCGGCTGATGAGAGGGTGTCTCTGTGGCCAGCCCACTAGGAGGGCATCAGATGCTCACCCTGTCATTGTGCTGGGTGTGCCTGCCCCCGGAGCTCCCTCCCTGCCTCCCTGATGACAGGTTCCTGCTAGCTGCACATTTTGTGGGTACAGGTCGTGGGGTGAGGCTGTGGGCTGAGCCTCTGACCAGGGCGTGGTGGCATCGCAGGCCTCAGGGCCTGTGGGCGTCTGTGTTCAGGGGCAGGCAGTGTGGACGAGTGGGGTTGGAGGCTGTGAGCTGCGACTCCAGTTTGGGTGTCAGGCGCTCTTCGGGAGCTTGGTTCTGTGTCCCCCGTCCCCTGACCCCAGGAGCTGCCTGGCCTTCCCTTTGGATGCAGCACGTGTCTGCGGTTCTTAGTGCTTTTGTGCTTTGAGAGAGTGAGAGCTACCCAGAAGAGAATGCCAGGCTCTTCCAAGATACCCCAAAGGGCCGGGCAGCCTTCACTGTGCTGAGGCCAACTGTGGTCTTATGGGCGTCTCTCCCATCCTTGGCCAGGTGCACAGTGGGGTCGGGCAGATGTGCACACATTCCCGATGGACTAGGTTTCCTCAAAGTAGAGCCGGGACACCTGGTTTCTCTGCCAAACAGCAGCAGTCACGGCCATCGGCCACAGCCACCTTCCCGACAGCCACAGCTGCATTTCTCTCCCTGGGGCAGGTGGTGCCAGAGCTGCCCATGTCACCGCAGCCTCACTCTTAGGGGTGAGCAAGTCCCCAGACCCCAGCCACCTTGCTGGCCCAGTGAGGGAGTAGTGGGGTGGTTTGGATCAGAGACCCCAACTCTGGGAGCCCACCCGCCCAGGGCTGGTCTCAGGCCCCGTGGTGCCTTGTGGCTGGGTGGGCAGCACTGCCCAGCTGCGTCCACAGCGATGATACAGATGACTTGGTCTCCCTGGCGTCTCCCGGCCCACAGCACTCTGGCCTCCGCAGGCTTTGCCACTCTCCCCAGGGGTCAGGAAGCCCCGGAGTCCACAGGGCAGAGGTCGTTTGTGGGAGTGTCACCCTGGGGACAGGTGGGGAGGACCGGTCAGGGAGGAGGGTGGTGAGGCCATGACCTTGGCCATGATACCCCCGATGAGCTGCAGCCCCACTTCTGCCCGTGCCACTGGCCATGGGGCCTGCTTACCGCCCTGGGCCAGCATTGTCTCCTGCAAAATGGGTCTCGATGATTCCTGAGAGTTTGTGTGCAGAGGGCAGTGCTGGAACAAAATGTCAGAGACGGGGGTCCCCGCACCTCCTGCCCCTCCCACACAGCCGCCACTTGGGGAGGGTGGGACCTGAGTTTGGTCCCTTCCCTGGGCCTGAGTTTCGGCGTCTCCCTCCCTGCCTCCGTCTCTGTCCCACTCCCCCTTGCCGTCTTTGTCTCTGTCTCTCTCCCTCCTTTGCTCTTGCTCTCCCCTCACACCCAGCACAGGTCCCGACGTCTGGTGGCCCTGGGGCCTTGGAGCGTTTCTCGAAGGGTAGACAGCTCCCAAACGGCTGGATGTCTAAGCAGGTCAGGGCAGCAGTGAGACCTAAACAGCCTGGGGTTTTCTGATTCGAGGCTGTTTCCCCAGGTGTCCTGGAGTGCTTTCTGGCATTTTTCACGGAACACCTTCTTCCCAAGTGCCAGGGCTGGCTGCTGCGCTTGTCTCAGGGGTGGTCTTTAGAGTGGGGCACAGCGCTGGGCGCCTGGGCCTCAATGGGAGTCCCTGGCTGCTTTAAGCGCCCCCTTGCCTGCCGTCAGAGTCCTGCCACCAGGACGTTCCTCCCTCTCCAGGCCACGCTGACTTTCACGGAGGCTGCTGTGCACACCAAGGCCGAGGGGCCCCTGGGCTCCATGGGTGGGGGCGGGGCAGAGTCAGAGCAGTGTCCTGCGAGCTTCCTGCTGCACAGTTGGGAAAGGCTTGCTGTGTTCAGCTGTGGCCGGGAGGTCTCTACCCTGACCCGCCGTTCTTCCAGGGCAGGCACTTTGCAAACGTGCAGTTTTTCTTGCTTAATTAGGACAATAGTTTTTAAACAGCATTAGCATTAAGGAGATAAAACTCTGACTGCCTGTGTGTGAGCATCAAGGGGAGCACATGGGGGCTGGGGGGACGGCCGGGGGGCTGTAGGGAAGCTGTGGGGGGCCGCAGGAGAGGCTGAGGGGGACTGCCGGGGGCTGCAGGGGGTCTGGGGGACCACTGGGGGGCTGTAGGGGCTGTGGGGGGGCTGCTGTGGGGGGCCGCTATGGGGGGTGCCACAGAGGCTACGGGGGGTGTGTGGGGCTGCATCTCAAGTGCTGACCCTGCGTCAGGGCCAGTTTTAAACAGAGCCTTACTTAGGTCCCAGGCAGGGAGGGGAAAGGAGGGAGATGTGCTAAGTGAACGCAGGCCTGAGAAGCACTGACAAGGCCTGAGTCATTTCTGTGCACCCCAGGGAACCCACATGTGCCTGGAACTGACTCAGCGCCCACCCGCAGACCACTTGGGGTGGAGGGGGCCCTGCCTGCCGCTGTCCGGGGAGGAGCTAGAGGACGTGTGTCCTCGGCCTCAGCATTGGCTGGGAAGCACCTGCGGCTCCTCGCTCTGACCCTGTGCCTCAGTTCTGTCCTTGAGGAAAGGAAGGGTGGTCTGCGGGGTCGGGGGGCCGGGCCCTGCCTGCTGTGGTTCTGGCCTCGGTGGGAGTTGCTACCTTCTTGCCCACGGGGACACTCTGTGCAGCCTTTTTTCTTGTGCTGCTACATCAGAGTTAGAGTGTGGCCCAAAGCTCTGTTAAAATAAATGTCAGAGCTTTTATTTCTTCATTCTCTAAATCCTTTCTGAGGCCATCCCCGAGTCCATGTACCTTCCAGGGCCTCTCTCCTTGCTTTCTGGGACATCCCACGGGGTTCCTGCTTCCCTAGGTCTGGACTGGCCTCTCTGGACTCTCAGCCGGCCTCCATGCCCCCACCCCTCTTGCCCCCCTCGTCCTGGCCATGGGGTCCCCCACATCTCAGAGGGAGGGGTCCAGCCAGCCCTTCCTGCACCGAGGTAACACCCAAGGCTGCACACACACCTTAACCTCCTGACTCCAACCCACTGGCCTCAGGGCTGTCCTGGGTGCCCGCGTGGCACCCTGCTGAGCTTTCGCCTGTTTATGGCTCTGGCTGTGGACCCCTGGGTGTGGCTGGCGTGAGGCAAGGCTGGGCACCTGGACCTGAATCCTCAGTGCCTGCGGACCTGCGCCTGGGTCTCTCTGTCCTGCCAGCCCTGCCCTCACCACCTGCAGAGGGCGTGGCTTCCCATTTGATTTTTTCCTGCTGTCTTCTTGGCTGGGCCTGGCTGCTCACTGAGGACTGCTGACCGCAGGCTGCCTGCTGTGGCCCCGCGTGCTGCGCCTTTGGCCCGGCACTGTGCTCCCCTGCAGTCCCCAGACTTGGGGTTTGGGCCCAGGGTCCACTTGGCCTCTCTGTGCTGGTGACAGCCTGGGCCTGGAGCGGGGCTGTAGCCCCTCAGCGCACTCATCCGAGGGCTGAGGGCTGCCTTTGAGGGTAGGGAGATCCTGCCCACTGTGTTCCCAGGGGTCTCACTCTCTGGCTGGTGGTCTCCCTGGACCCCTGCAGCTGAGCCCTGGCCATCTGCACTGCTTCGAGGTGTGCACAGGCCAGACCCTGCCGCGGGGCCTTGAGACCCGGTGGGGTCTTCCTGGTGCCTCTACGCAGTTAGGCTGAATGCGGGTCGACCCTCTCTTGCCCTCACACAGAAACCCGCACAGCAGCTCCCATCTGGCGGCTGCGTCCCAGGAAACTGTGGGCCTGTGGTGGGAGCCGTTCTGTGAGGCGGAATCAGGCAAGGAGATGGGCTCTGGCCTGCCTTGGCATTTCTGGCTCACTGTGATCGCTGCTTCATATGTCTGCTCTCTTCTGGGAAATGGAACTCAGATGGGCGTTCAGATGCTTGTGAGAAGATACTTCTGGTTTTCAGGCTGCATCATTACTTTTTTTGAGAAATGCACTGAAGTGTCTATTTGCTGCTGGCCTAATCGCCGTGATGTTCCGTCTCTTGTAGCAGCAACGTTACATTTTCTGAGGAAAAAAAGTTTTTGGATCAGCTTGTATCTGCTGAGAACTGCTGGGTCCAGGAGGGGGATGTGCGCACAGAAACGTAGCTTCTTCACCCGGAGGAAGGGGAAGCACTACAGTCTCAGTGACAACTGTGGCACTGGACACTCAGTGACAAGCAGGGAGGCTTTGGGGGTGATCGGGGAGCCTCACAGAGGAGCAGACTATGAGCATGGCCTGGAGCATGGGAAGGATCAACATGCCGAGGAGCAGACTCTGAGCGTGGCCTGGAGCACGGGAAGGATGGAGACGTGTAAGAGCAGACTCTGATCATCGCCTGGAGCACTGGAAGGCTGGAGATGTGGAGGAGCAGACTCTGAATGTGGCCTCGATCACGGGAAGGATGGAGACGTGGAGGAGCAGACTCTGAGCGTGGCCTGGAGCACGGGAAGGATGGAGACGTGGAGGAGCAGACTCTGAGCATGGCCTCGATCACGGGAAGGATGGAGACGTGGAGGAGCAGACTCTGAGCGTGGCCTGGAGCACAGGAAGGATCTAGATGTGGAGGAGCAGATTCTGAGCATGGCCTGGAGCACGGGAAGGATCTAGATGTGGAGGAGAAGACTCTGAGCATGGCCTGGAACACAGGAAGGATCTAGATGTGGAGGAGCAGACTCTGAGCGTGGCCTGGAGCACAGGAAGAATGGAGACGTGGATGAGCAGACTCTGAGCGTGGCCTGGAGCACCGGAAGGATCTAGCTGTGGAGGAGCAGACTCTGAGCATGACCTGGAGCATGGGAAGGTTGGAGATGTGGAGGAGCAGACTCTGAGCATGGCCTGGAGCATGGGAAGGATGGAGACCTGGAGGAGCAGACTCTGGGTGTGGCCTAGTGCACAGGAAGCATGGAGACGTGGAAGAGCAGACTCTGAGCATGGCCTGGTGCATGGGAAGGATTGAGACATGGCGGAAGGCACTGCAGGTGGAGAGAACTCAGGTACAAAGCCACACACATTGGCAAACACACCATGCATTTGGCTGGTGTGTGGGGGAGTGTGTCCGAGGGAGCAGTGAGGTCAGCCTGGATGCAGACGGACTTTGGCTTGTGGGGCTGCAGAGCCTGGCTGAAGGGTCAGTGCTCCATCTGGTGGGTACTGGAGAGCTGTGGAGTGCTTTGGGGGACGAGGAGGGAAGGGTGGTTATAACTGTGGTGGAGACTCCCACGCTGGTCAGTGTGGTGCTACGATACTTAGAGAATGAAAAGGGAAGGAGTTTCGGAAGTGGGTAATTTGGCTGTAAAGGAGCAGTTCTTCCCATGGGAGCAATTGGGTTATTCTAGGCTGGAATAGTTTGAATCATGGTGGAGGGTGAGTTGTACCCAGCACAGGACTGGCCGGCCTGAGCTCATACTCTGTGAAAACTGTCCCTGGCCAGGGTCTCTGGGACAGAACACTATGAGAAGGCGCCTTCAGGCGGGAGATGAGCTCACTGATGGGCCTCTGAGCTTGGACAATGTGCAGGGCTGCGAGCCAGGCGTGCAGAGCCACTGAGTGTCGGAGAACGGCTGAGATGCTATTCAGAAGACAGAGAGAAAGGCGATTTGCACAGGAGGCGTGGGCAGGTGAGCAGCTCTCAGATCCAAGCCTGTGCCAGGGTCACCCTGCATTCTCGAGAACGTGGACTCCCGGGCAGCATGCCAGGGTGGGCCTGCGTACCCTCTTCCCAGCACACCGATGCCGGCCCAGGGCCCCCCGGAAAGCCACGGGCTGAGGGAACTTCACTTAATTGCTCTGTTTGCAGAAGTTCCCAGAATCTGATGTTGAAACGCTTTTGGCACACAGAGAGGAGAGGTTGGATTCTAGTTGCGAACTTTTACCGTGAAGTAATAAAAGAATGTTTCACAAATGAAAACAGCATTTTTGCACAGGTGAAAACCCTCTAGGCCCATGCTTAGAGCCATTTCCTGTAGGCAGATTTTGCCAATTATGGGGTGAAAAATTAACTTTGATTAGCTTGCAGTCTCAGTGACTGTCTCAACGAGGATCATGGTTTTATGTCATAATTGCTCTTCCCCCACACACTCTGCCGAGTCAAGTAAATATAACTGCTTAACTTTTACTTGATTAGAAAGTAAGATGAAGCTCAGGATTGGATTTATTTGCTCAAATCACAGAATCAGAGTTGGAAAAAGACCCAGGGGTCACCTGAGGCCCAGCCAGTCAGCTTACAGATGGGGAAATTGAGGCCTGGAGAGGCTGGATGACTTGCCCCAAGCCACCTCGTTTGTGGAAACGGCCGGGGCCATTATCCTGACCCTCGGAGTGTCTCTCCTGAGCCTTGCCTGCTGCCTGCGCTCTTCCGTGACTTGTGGGTTTGAGTGGATGCATGTGGAGTTGATCTCTACCATTCAGCCACAGGAAAGAGTGAAGCCCTGAGTGACAGCATGGAAGAAGCTAGAAAACGTGAGGCTGAGTCAAGGAGGCCACGTGCAGGAGGCCAGATGTTGAATGATCCCGTTTCTTTGAGATGATCAGAACAGGCAACTCTGTAGAGATAGATGGTGGATTAGTGGATGCCAGGGACTGCAGGGAGAGGAGATGGGGAGTGGTAATGGGTATGGGGTTTCTTTTTCTGGTAATGAAAATTCTTTGGAGTTAGTGGTGATGGTTGTACAACTCTGTGAATATACTAAATACCACTGAATTGTATACTTTAAAAGGGTGAATTGTATGATATGTGAATTACATCTCAATAAAAAATAATGGCAAAAAATTACTAAAAAGCCCCAAATTATTCACCAATGGAGGAGGATAGGTAGCCAGTTCATTATTTGAAAACCCAGTAAATAAAAGGGAGCAATCAAGCATTTATCCTGACTTTCCTTTGTGAACTTCACTAATGGGTTATCAAATAGTAAATTCCCCTTATATAATTACTTCATCTCATGAATGGAGATGAAAGGTAGAATATCATCACCTTCACCCCTTACTAGAGTAGTAGATGTAAGTACATACCATGTGACTCCATTTATCTGAGATGTAAGAATAGGGCGACTGTATGACTCTGGACAGTGCTAAGCTTTGGAGGGGGTGTGAGAGGACATTCTAGGGTGTGGGGGAGCCTGTGCCTCAGTCTGGGTGCTGATTATGTGGCTGTGCACATATGTAAACATGTGTTGAGCTTTGTTTACTGAAAATATATTGTAGCCCAACAAAATACATAAATAAAAATAATATTAAATCTAAACTCTAAAAAAGTATTTATACTCTTTCCTGCTCCAAACATGGATGTCAGGTAGAATGTGATGCCTGTGTACTAAACACAGTTGAATGTACCAACAGTTGCCTCTATCATACTCAGGTAACCATTTTTTTTTTAAGTTTTAAAATATACATAACATGAAACTCAGCATTTTAACAATTTTAAAGTGTACAATTCAGTGGCATTTAGCACATTTACAGTGCTGTGCAACCATCATCTCTCTCTAGTTTCAATACTTTTTACTCACTGCAGAAAAACACCCTTTAAGTAATCACTTCCCATCCTCCTATCCCCTGGCAGCCACTAATGATATATCATATTTTGTTGATCAGTTCAAGTGTTGATGGACGTTTGGGTTGTTTTCACCTTTTTTTGACTATTGTGAATAGTGCTGCTATGAACATTCGTGTATGTCTTTGTTTGCACAGCAGTTTTCAATTCTTTTGAGCATATAGCTAGGAGTGAAATTGCTGGATCATATGGTAGTGCTATGTTTAACTTATTGAGTTGTGGAATTTAAGGTAACCTGCTCATATTTCCCACCACAACAAGAATTCTGTACCTATTCACAGTCAAAAGTCTCTCTGTGGGATCCTTGGGATTCAGGCATCATGATACATCCACAAGCATGAAGAACATTCAGGAAAATGTGACCTTACCAAATGGACAAAATAAGGTGTGAAAGACTGGCCCTAATGAAATGATGGAGATGTGTGATCTCTCAGACAGAGAATTCAAAATAGCTGTTTTCAGGAAGCTCAATAAACTTCAAGAAAACAGACAATGAATTTACAAATTTATCAGAGAAAGTTAACAGAGATTGAAGTAATAGAAAAAAAATCAAACAAATCTTCTAGCTGAAAAATACAATGAATGAAATGGGAAAATGAAAGAACATCAGTAGCACAACTGATAAAACGGAAGAGTCAGTGAGCTCAAAGACAGAGTATTTGAAAATACACAGTCAGAGAAGAAAAGAGAAAAAAAATGAAAAGAAATGGAGAAAGCTTATAAGATCTATGGGACAACATCAAAAGAGCAGATATTCAAGTTATCAGAGTTAAAAAGGGGATTGAGAAAAACAAAGCAGTAAAAAAGTTATTTAAATAAGTAACAGAAAACTTTCCAAACCTGGAGAAAGATATAAATATTCAGGTACAGGAAGGTAAAAGGTCACCAATCAGATTCAGTCCAAATAAGAACTCTAAGACATATTATAATCAAACTCTCAAAGATCAAAGACAGAGATGAAGTCAAAGGCAGCAAGAGAAGAGAAACAACATTTTGTGGAGATCCAATATGCCTGGCAGCAACTTCTCAGCAGAAACCTTATACGCCAGGAGGGAGAGGGATAATATATTCAGAGTGCTAAAGGAAAACAATTGTCAACTAAAAATAGTGCACCCAGCAAAACTATCATTCTGAAATGAAGGACAGATGGCGACTTTCTCAGACAAACAAAAGCTGAGGAAATTCATCACTACCACACCTGTCCTACAAGAAGCACTAAAGGGAGTTCTTCAAACCAAAGGAAGGGATGCTAATGTGATTGTTATACTAATACTGTAATTATGGTGTGTAAACCACTTACATCTTTTGTAAGACAAATGAAAGACAAAATTAAATAATAATAACCACAACAATTAGGAGATAGGCAATATAAAAATATAAATTGTGAATTCAAAAATTCAAAATATGGGCAGAGAAGGGAGTTAATATGTATACGGTTTTGTCATTTTTTGTGCAATCAAAGTTTTAAGTTGGTATCAGTTTTAATAACTTGTTATAACTATAGAATTTTTTTTTTTTTGTAAACCTCATGAGGCCTACAAAAGAAGGTCAATTCAGCAAGGGGATATAACATTAGCAAATACATATTCACCCAATACCAGAGCACCCAGATATATATATAAAGCAAATATACATAGATCTAAAGACAGAGACAGACTGTAATACAATAATAGTAGGAGACTTCACACCCCACTTTCAGCAATGGGAAGGTCATCCAGGCAGAAAAATCAACAAGAAACATTGGAGTTAAACTACTCTTGGCCAAAAGAGCCTGACAGACATTTACAGAACATTTCATCCAGTGGCTGCAGAATATACATTATTCTCATCAGCAAGTGGAACATTCTTCAGGATAGACCATAGGTTAGCTCACAAAACAATCTCAACAAATTCAAAAAAATCAAATTTATATAACATCTCTTTTCTGACCATAATAGAAAAAACTTGAAATCATAACAAGAGGAACTTTGGAAACTATGCAAACACATGGAAATTAAACAACATGGCACCCAAATGACCAGTGGGTCAGGTAAGAAATTAAGAAGGAAATTTTAAAATTTCTTGAAACAAATGAAAATGGAAACATAACATACCAAAACCTACGGGATACAGCAAAAGCAGTGCTAAGAGGGAAATTTATAGCAATAAACGCCTACATCATAAAAACAGAAAGACTTCAAGTAAACCACCTAATGATGCACCTCAAGGAACTGGAAAAGCAAGAAGAAGCCAAACCCCAAATCGGTAGAAGGAAATAAATAAAGATCTGAGCAGAAATGAATGAACTTGAGACAAAAAAAAGACAGCAGATCAACAAAATGCAAAGTTGATTTTTTTGGAAAAGATAAAATTGAGAAAGCTCTAGCTAGACTAAGAAAAAAGAGATAAGACCCAAATAAGTGAAATCAAGGATGGAAAAGGAAACATTATTTCTGATACCACAGAAATACAAAGGCTCACTAGAGACTATTATGAACAGCTATACACCAACACGTTAGAAAACCTAGTGAAATTTTATAAATTCCTGGACACATACAATCTACCAATATGGAGTCATAAAGAAACAGAACATGAACAGACCAATAAGTAATGAAGTGGAAATCATAACAAAAAGTCTCCCAGCAAAGAAAAGCCCAGGCCCTGATTGATTCACTGCTGAATTTGATCAAACATTTAAAGAAAGAATACCAGTTCTACTCAAAACTAATCCAGACAACTGGAGAGAAGGGGATACTTCCAAACTCAAGCAATGAAGTTAGTGTTACCTGATACTCAAACCAGAAAAGGACACAACACAAAAAGAAAACTACAGGCCAATGTACCTGATGAACATAGACACAAAAGTCCTAAGCAAGACACCAGCAAGTGGATGCTAACAGCACATTAGAAAAACCATTCAGCATGACAGATGGGACTCATCCAGGAATGGAGGGATGGTTTAATACCTGCTCATCAACAAACGTGATCCATCACATGGATATAATCTGGAGCAAAAACCACGATTATTTCAGGCAATGCTTGAAAAGCATTTGATACAATTCAGCATTCCTCATGACAAAAACTCAACAGATTGGGTGTAAAGGAACATACCTCACAACAATAGAGCCTGTCAATGACAAACCTACAGCTAACCTCATATTGAGTGGGGAAATCTCAGAAGACTTTCCACTGAGATCCAGGACATGACAGTGGAGAGGGACCCACACTGCTTCAGACTCTTCATCTTTCACAGCAGGGAGCCAGCAGCTGATTTGAAGTTGATGATCTGCAAAATAGCAGTGGGACTGTTATTTAAAGTTGGAATGCTAGCTTGAAAAACTAAGAAATGAATTAGTAACTGTGGTTATTTCTAGAGAGTGGGTCTACAGATGGGTGTGGGGCTTTAGGGACACTCTCAATTTTTAATCTGGACTCCTACAGTTGAAAGTTTTCTACCATGCATTTCAGGTACTACTGAACAATAACACCACCATAAAAATATACGTATGTATATAACATATTTTATGGAAACCTTCAAAATGGAATGTTCCTACCCGTCTCCAGCTTCTACTTGAGGCTCTGAACTGGAGTTGTAGATTCAGGCCCTGGAACTCTTGAATTTTCCCCAGGCAAAGGAAACTTTCTTTTTGTTACGCATGCCTCAGGGCCAGCCCTGTGAATTTAGAGGAAGCAAGGGTCACACTTTTACGTGTTCACTGCCTGCGCTTGCTGTAGAGATGCCAGTGCCCATCAGGCGTGCGTGCTTGTCACACGGGCTCTCTGCTGTGAGGTGTTTTTCTCTTTGTAGTCTCACAGCCTGTGCTCCAGTGTGGGCAGTGTGAACCCAGATTCACTCATGCTGGGATGAGCGCCGGGGGCAAGCCTGCCTGGTTGGAAGCAGAATCTCCTGGGATGAGCATGGGGGGACAAGCATGCCTGGTCGGAAGTGGAATCTCCTGGGACAGGAGCCCCAAAGTGATACATCGTGGTCCTTGCACTGCCATGCAGGGAGGAGTCTCAGTCCCTTCTCTTCAGAGACAATTCCTTCATCTGTCTGGCCTTTCACCAAAAATATTAACTGCCTCATAACTTGCCACAATCATTCCCCACCCCCAATTTTGCCATTATAAACCAAAAAAAAAAAAAAAAATAAAGACAGATATTTCTCTGACTCAAAGCAAATATATAATTTTAAAAACACAGCAACAAGCATTGGCAAGGGTGTTGAGACATCGTAGGGCTTGTGCACTGCAGTAAGTGTGAAGGTGCAGCCCTGGGCGGGCAGCCATATGGCCCCACTCCTTGGTAAATAACTAGAACCCCAGACTGTGTTCACACAGGAACGCTTGGACACTGCTCACACGGCACCATTCACAATAGCCAAAAGCCCAGACATCCATCAGTGATGAACGAGTAAACACAGTGCATTCCATGCATTACATGGAGTATCTTCCAGTGAGGAGGATTAGCAGAGCCCAGACAGGCTACAGCCGGGTGGACCTTGAGGACAGGGTGTCCAGGCACAGAAGGGGAAGGACTGGTGTTAATCAAGACACTCACGCATGCACTGTTGGCACTTGTGTGCAGGCTGTAGGGCATCTGTGCGGGGCTGGCATACGTGCGGGGCTGGCATCCATGCAGGGTGTTGTGTGGGGCTGGTGTGCGTGTGGAACTGGTGTCATCCATGTGGGGCTGGTGTTGTCCATGTGCGGCTGGTGTCCCTGCGGGCTGGTGTCCATTCCAGGTGACTGCAGGGCTGGCAGTCACCTGGACTGTGTGGGGCTGGTGTCTGTGGGGCTGGTGTTGTCCATGTGCAGCTGGTGTCCGTGCGGGGCTGGCCCAGGCCTGTCCTTTCCCTCCTGCTTCCAGGTCGCAGGGCAACTCCTCTGCAGCTGGTATCAGGGGCTGAAGGTGTTCCCAGCCAGAAGTTCCTGTGGGTACTGCTGGGACGGACGGCACCTGCCTGGTCCTTGGTCTGGGCTTGCTGGGCAGCTATGCAGGGCTCTGGTGGGCACCTCTCACCCTCCACACCAGGAAGATCAGGTTGTATTCAAGTCATCCTCTGTGAGGTTTCCGCCAGGTCCTCACCTTCATTCCCTGCAGCTTTCCTCTTTCCCCTTCACCCTCCACTCCCCTCCTCCTGTTTCTTCTCAGAACATCCCTGCCATCTTGGTCTCTTCTTTTCTTCACTCTTCTCAGCTGCTCTGCCCCTTTAATGATAACCTATTAGAAATTGCTGTGCAGTTAGCAAAAAGTGCCGCATGAAGGAGCAGAAGGCGCTGGGGACAGAGCCCTGCTGGGAGGCATGAGGGGAGGTGCACAGGGGTTTTGTGACTCACCTGGTGCTGCTGTCCCTGGTTGGAGGAAGTGGGGGCTGTCCTTGCATCGCTGTCCTAGTAATTAGGAGCTTCACACATAGTGGAGTTTCGAATACCTATTTCTTTCTTTCTTTCTTTCTTTTGAAGAATAAAAGAGAAAGAGGGGAAATTTTTGTTTTTTGTTTTTTGTTTTTTTTTTTTTAGAAAAAGAATAAAAGAGAAAAAAAGAAAGAGAAAGAGGGAGAGAGAACGAGAATCTTGCTCTATTGCTCAGGATTTCATTTAAATCTGTGAAATGCTTATGCAATTACTAAAAAGTAATTTATTTCCTATTATGTGATCACTTTTAGAATAGGTATGATATA